>WBNH01003433.1:164712-192215 GCA_013401255.1 Urocolius indicus | reverse complement strand
CCCGCTCTTGGGGCGCGGCGGCACCCGGCACCGCGCTCGGGGCCGGCTGCCGCCGCTGTCCGGAAGCGGGCAGACGGAAGCGGGCGGGCGGAGCGCTCGTGGCCGGGCGGGCGCGCTGCGTGCTGACGAGGCAGCGGCGCCGGTGCCATGAAGGGCGGCGGCAGCGGCGGCGGCTCGGTGAGTACCGGCGTCCTCGCTTCTAGCGCCGCCGGCTGCTGCCTGGGGCGTGCGTGCGGGCGGGCTGCGGGCGGTCGGGGTATGGGAAGCCGTGCCCGGAGCTGGAAGCTCCGCCGTCGGGATGGCGGGAGCGGGTCGGCGCCACCGAAGCAGCAGCAGCAGCAGCAGCAGCAGCAGCAGCGGGGGGACTAAAGCTGTGCCCCGAGGGTGCCGCTGGGCTTAGGAGCGTAAGGAGCGGGATCTCGGCGCTGCCGTGCCGTGCCGTGCCGTGCCGTGCCGTGCCGTGCCGTGCCGTGCCGTGCGCGGGAGCTGCGGCCCCGGTGTCTTTGCCACCGGCCGCTGACACCGGGGCCCCGTGTTCGAGCGGGCGGGCGGCGAGTGGGACCTGCTGCAGGCTGCCTGCAGAGCCGCTTTCCGTGGGAAGGTCTGGGCACCCTCGTGTTCGTACGGCACCTGAAGTTTCTCAGCATCTCCTCCTCGCAAGTCATCACGTTTTTATGGCTTCTCCGAATTCCGTCATACGCCTGTTTGTGGCTCCCCAGACAATGCGTGGCATTTCTTTCTGGTAACTGAAACGCTTCGTGGCACGGTCCAGTTGATAATATACCTTGCATTTTTCTACAAAGAAGATGGGTAATTTAGCCACATTCTTTTTCTCCTTTCTCTCTCTCTTTTTTTTTTTCTTCTCCCCGGTTTCTTAGTACAGGGCAAAATACTGTCGCTGTTCCTAAGTTACAGTTTTGGTGTTTCACACGCTCCTACTGGGCAATGATTTTCGTTTTTCAGTCTGTGTAACCAAGATTTTTGTCCTGGGTTTCCCAATGAAGAACAACATTGAGTCACTATTAGTATGTGGAAGAAGGTGGTGAATGATTGTCCACACATCAAAACCAACGTACAGCAAATGAGTTGTTTATAGCGANCTCCTCCCAAGCACTTCAAACTCTCGTCTCTAAATAGTGGTGCCAGATTGGCCCAGTCGGGCTGGAGGTGGGTCTGAACCCAAGAGCTGGGGGACAGTCTGAGAACTCTTTACCAGGTTTGCACTGCCTAACCCATGTTACCAAGAAAAAGCAGCTCCTCGCAAAACCATGACATTCACCAATTATAACAAAGGTTTGTATGACCTCAAGTCACTCAAGCACCACCTGAAAGTAAACAAATGGTATGAATATGGCTGAAGGAAGGAGGAGTGTGGGGAGAAGACACTATTGCAGGCAACTCAGCAGGACTCATGGCTTCCTTCTGGGATCCTTCGAAGGCTGAACTTCTTTTTCTTCCTTAAGGATGCCCTTTGGGTGAGATTCCAACACTCAGCTGTGCTGACTTCTTTCCCAGGAAACCTCTAGAGAGTCGTTTCATGTTTTAATGCACTTATCTCCAGCCATGTTATTCATATAATAGAATCACAGAATGGTAGGAGTTGGAAGGGACCTCTGGAGATCATCTAAAGCAGATCATCTAAACCGGCTAAAGCAAATTGCCCTCGATCAGGGGGCACAGGAGCACATCCAGGCAGGTTTGGAAACCTCCCCAGAAGGAGCCTCCACACCCTCCCCAGGCAGCCTTGGTCGAGGCTCCCTCAGCTCAGTACCAAACAAGTTTCTCCTCCTGTGCCACTGGCACTTGCTGTGTTCCAGCTTATATCCATTGCCACTTGTCCTGGCACTGNGCTCCTCGCAAAACCATGACATTCACCAATTATAACAAAGGTTTGTATGACCTCAAGTCACTCAAGCACCACCTGAAAGTAAACAAATGGTATGAATATGGCTGAAGGAAGGAGGAGTGTGGGGAGAAGACACTATTGCAGGCAACTCAGCAGGACTCATGGCTTCCTTCTGGGATCCTTCGAAGGCTGAACTTCTTTTTCTTCCTTAAGGATGCCCTTTGGGTGAGATTCCAACACTCAGCTGTGCTGACTTCTTTCCCAGGAAACCTCTAGAGAGTCGTTTCATGTTTTAATGCACTTATCTCCAGCCATGTTATTCATATAATAGAATCACAGAATGGTAGGAGTTGGAAGGGACCTCTGGAGATCATCTAAAGCAGATCATCTAAACCGGCTAAAGCAAATTGCCCTCGATCAGGGGGCACAGGAGCACATCCAGGCAGGTTTGGAAACCTCCCCAGAAGGAGCCTCCACACCCTCCCCAGGCAGCCTTGGTCGAGGCTCCCTCAGCTCAGTACCAAACAAGTTTCTCCTCCTGTGCCACTGGCACTTGCTGTGTTCCAGCTTATATCCATTGCCACTTGTCCTGGCACTGGAGACAACAGAAAAAAGTGCAGCCCCATCCTCTTGACATCCACCTTTTAAAATACTTGCAAGTGTTAATGAGGTCCACCCTCAGCCTTCTCCAGGCTGTACAGCCCCATGTCCTGCAGCCTTTTGCACGTGCTTTTGCAGACAGTATGTTTATCACCAGCAATCCAAAATAATATGCACTTCTGTTGCTTCAATGAACTGCACTGTTCCTTAATCTAGGCATGGGAGTTTTTATTGAATGTGACCAATCTCCATGTGACCATTCCAAGAGTGGCCATGCATGTTCATGAACGGGACTGGGCTGAAAGTGCATCGTGCCGTTAGTACATCCACACTTGTGGTAGCTCGGTGCATCGAATGCGACTGGACTTAGGCATCACTTGGAATGTAAGCCCAGCCCCTGTGATGTCTGAGGGTAAGCTGGAACACAAGGGGAGTTATGTTCTGCCAAATTCCTTTGACCTTAATTCAACCTGGGGCTCATCCCCATTTTAATTCCAGATTTATAATTCAGATGGAGTTGAAAAGATTAAACACTTCCTTATTGCAGAAAACAGCGATTTCCTTTTCGAAGGATGGCGTGCACATCCTCAGAGTGTGTTTGACTGAAAAGGGAAACATGCAAAAAGAAGAAGAATTCTGCTGCTAATGTGAATTGTTCTGCTTTGTTAGGGCACCAGACCTGAACGTCACAGACAGCGGAAGGTCAAGAGATCTCGGGGAAACAAAAAGTATGTGAGTGTTTCTCGTGTAGTTTGACTGAGGGCAAGAAAAAAGCTGAGAGATTTGATATTGGAAAAGCAAATGTGATCTTTACATAATGTTCTGCATTTTAAGAGCTGCAACAATTTCGGTTTCTGTGATGAGTGTCTCAGCTCACTTTGCTTACTGTTTCATAGGAAAGTGCTTTTCTGACACTTCAAGGGGTATTATCTTTAATTTATTGTTTTCTAAAGGATTTTAACACTGGAAAGATAAGTATTTTGTGTTCAAGACAAGATGGTGTTCCAAAATCTAGGTATTTTGAGTACAATTGCAACTGAGGGTCTGTAATTTGAGAATTCCTCTCTCCATCCTTCTACAGTATCTCCTTAAACATAGTGTATACTGGTCTGACCTGGTACCACCAATTAATTTCTGGGTTGTTGTGCTGAAACGTGAGCTCTACAGCTCAGGGTGTGAGCTGGGATGGCCGTTGCAATCATCATTCAAGCCATCTGCTTATTTCAGTTTCTGAATTGTGGTAGCAGTGGGGTGTGTTGAAAACTGTTGCTGTTTCCTCTTCTTTCCTCTCATGTTGACGGTATTTGCCAAGAGAATAGGTACTCTGGGTTTGACATCTAGGCAGGAGAATCAATGCAGCTGGCTAGTCTAAATTAGTCTTTAGTGTAGCCTGATTTGTAGGATAAGGCTGTCTTCATTGCTGAAAGCCTTGATGGTTAAAATTCTTAATAGCATTAAGTCTTTTAATTGTGTAGTGTCAACTCTGACTCTGGGAGTACATACTGAAGGACATCTTGCCCTTTGTGTGATGGAAAAGGTCTCTTTTGTAATCACAGAGGTTGGAAAAGACCTTTAACATCGAGTCCAGCCATTAACCCAGCGCTGCTTCAGCCACCACTAACCCATGTCCCTCAGCCACAGCTACTCCGCTTTGGAATCACCTCTAGGCATGGGGACTCATCCTGGTGGATCTCCTGGGACAGACTGGTCCAGGGCTTGATAACCCTTTTGAGGATTTTTTTTTTCATAATATGCAATCTAGACCTCGAGCTTGAGGCGATTTTTTTCTTGTCCTATCACTTGTAGCTCAGGAGCAGAGACTGGCCCCTCCATGGCCACAGCCTCCTATCAGGGAGCAGCAGAGAGTGATCATGTTTCCCCTCTGCCTCTTCTCCAGGCTGAACACCCCCAGGGCTCTCAGCCCCTCCCAAGCAGACTTGTGCTCTGATGATGTTTCCACATTTGGTTGCTTGAGGATAAATGTACATTTTTTAATGGCCACTTCTTAAGTTGAAAGTTTGAGGTAGGGTGACTATTTTTTTTCTGTTCCTCTCAAGCAGCTTTCTAATGCCATTCTCTAAAAGATGTACTGAGAAATAACATTTAGGATGTTTTTCCTTGCTGGAACTCTTTAGTTCACAAAACTCAGGGGATTCAATGAACTATGAGATGAATTTTTAGAGCACTTGGAAAGAGGAAAGAGTTCTTTTCTGTCAAGTTTCTGTGGTGGTGTGTGTATGTATGTGTCCGCATACATAGGATTTCAAGTTGATGTTTTCCAGGTCTAAGGAATTTGAGGAGGTGGAAACTACTGTAATAGAGCTGAGCAGCGACTATGACGAGACAGTCAGCAACATTTCTTCCGCCTCACCAAAGCGTCAAGTGAATGGAAGTCCTGAAGAGTCCCGAAGCAAGCGGACCATTCGCAGGCCGGCGTACTGGTTGGAAATGAGAGGGATGAAGAATGGCATTAGCAAACCTGCCAAAAAAAAAGGTACTCGGTGCAAAACTCATTTTCTCTCTGAGTCTTTTGTGAGAGATTAGATGACTTCTGAAAGACATGCTGTAATTCTGCAATAAATTACAAGCCTGGTGATGCTGTTTATGTGTTAGAGAAATAAACTTGCACTGCAGAAGCATAGGTAAATTTCTCTGATGTTATGCAGGTCCTTTCATGTGATTTGCCTATTAAAATTGATGATTATGTGACTGAGATCAGAAGAGATATGTATAAGGGTTCTGCCAGTCATATCAGGAATATATTTTGAGAGCTTTAGAAACAGACAAACAGCACTAAAGATGTAGAAAAAAGGGACCATTCAACAGTGTTCTGTATTAGACCATTATGGCTGGTGGATTATTTTCTTTTTTAAGGATGTTTTTATTTCTTTTTTTTGACTTGCCTCTGTCACAATTTTCTCATTTGGGTTGATTTGGGTGTTAATTTGTTGTAGCAGCATTCAGATTTCCTAGCCTAGGAGCTGTTTTCCAAACTTCTCATGAGGTGGAGCGCCAAAAACTTTACTCTAATGCTCTTTCTTCTTAAGTCAGAATCAGTATTCCATCCTGTTGTGAGGAGAGACAAACCTGGTAGCTTGACAGAAGCAAGGCTGATGCAGCTCCACACCTCAGGGTTTACCCAGTAGTGTAACTAAGGGTATATTCCTGTAGGTATAAGCGTACATGTACAACATGTACACACAGCCAGCTACACAGATTAAGACACGAAGAGGTGTACTCACCACTCCCACAAACTCTCACCAGGGTCCTCCATCCTGTTTGCCTCTCTGTCTGATCAGGATGAAGATGTGTTAGTGAGGGAAAAGAAGCATATATAAAAAGTAAATATGAGTACGTGTATATATGTGTGTGCACACATATGTGCAATGTGGATCTCTCCTATAGATGGACTTCAAACACTCAGTTTGCTCAGTATCTGGCCTTTGTAGTCAAGTCTCCTCAGTTGCTGGTACGTGGTCGTGTGGCCCACAGAGCAATACCAGTTGCTAGTGTTGACCTGCTTACAGACAGGCTCACACTCACAGACACTACTCTCCCCTGGTCCCTCTGTCTGGTGTCAGTTGTGACCACACTTGCATACTGATCAACCCCCTGTTTACAAGCAAGTGGTCCTTTTTATCCTTTTATATCTGTTTCCCCACACTTGATCCTCCCCAAATCACCTAATTCCCTATCTTTGATACCACTCCTGAACATCCCAGTCTTGTGTCATCCTGAATTGTTCTTCCCTAGCATCCCACACTGTCCCTTCTCACTCTCCCTCCCAAAGAGTCCACCAAAGAGCAGCTCCCACTGACTCATCCTGGTGGGTCTCCTGGGGCAGAGCTGGGAAGAAAGTGTTTGGTTCTTTGAGTCTGTAATTTGTGTTCCCCTGCCTGCCATTGTGCTTCTGTACTCCTCTGTGCTCATGCAGTGCCTTTAATAGTCCTGGAAATAGTGAGCTGCTATTAAGGCAGGATATTATTTGGTGTTCCACATCTGCCATTGTTTTTCTGTGCTTCTTTTCATGGCATAACCTAGCACCTTCTAGCTGTTGTCTTGGGGAGGAGTATTTTCTCATACTGTGCTGTGATGCTGTTTCTTCTGTATCCAAGGATGGCAGTCTGTGGAGTGCCTAAATTTCATTGAGCCAAAAGGCTGTGTCTAGCTCACTGCTGCCTAAGTGCCTTAGAAAAACTACTTTGGTGGGTTTTGTTAAATGTTTGTATTGAACATGAGGGTAAGCTGAGGCAGCAACAGACTCGAAGCTGTTATCCAGACCAAATAAGGAGACTGAAGCGTTTCTATTCTTACTCATTAGCAGAAGGAGTACTGTTGAAAGGCAAGAGGAAATCTGAGCAAGAGGAAAGTGAAGATCTTAAACACTCTCCTAAGAAAAAGCAGAAAATTTCAGGTAATACAAATCACTTCTAATTCCTAGTTACAAATTTCTAGCTACTTCAGACTTCCTCTGGTAGGCCAAATGCTGTGCTCTGCAGTCTTCCAACTCTGCTTATGATTCTGGGTATTTTTTGGGGGAGAAACTGTTGACTAGTTTCTGTTTTACAGTGAGAGATGATTGTTTCAATTTCAATCTCTCTTAAAAGTCCAACAAAGGGAGGGAGGGAGGAAAGAAATTAGAGGGAATATAGACTAGTCTGCTTTATTTCAGTTTCTCAGAAGATTCACACATATAGTCAAATAATCAGACATATTACTTGTGAACATCTGGATATTCATGAGTAGATGATAACAGCAATATGCCTATGTTAAGGACCACTTCAGTTTTTTTTTACCACAGAGAAAAAGGAAATGCTTGAACTCATAGGTCTTTTATGCCTTCTGAGAGCTATTCATCAGTGTTTAGGTGCAAAAGGAAGTATACAAGTGAAAGTAGGAGCAGATGACATGCAAGTATACATTTGATGTCCAGTCTTGCAAAGATGAAGTTGGGAAAGCTAAGGCCAACCTCGAGTTGAATCTGGGAAAGAATGTGAAAGGCAACAAGAAGGGATTCTGTAAGTACATGAATAGCAAAGGGAACACTAGGCAAAGTGTGTGTTACTGAACAAGCCATGGAAACTGGGGACAGTTGACATGGAAAAGGCTGAGGTACTCAGTGCTTCCTGTGCCTCGGTCTTTAGCAGCCAAAGGAATCCTTCAGGAACCCCAAGCACCCAAGACTAGAGGGACTGTCTGGAGAAAGGAACACTCAGTGAAGGAGAACAAGATGAGAGCACTTAAACAAACCAGACATACCTATTAATTTTTCAGCAGTCCAGGCCAATGGAAGAGATCTCAGTTTACTGGAGAATGGCAAATATGACCCCCATGTACAAGAAGGGCTGGAAGGAGGATCCTGGGAACTACAGGCCTGTCAGCCTGACCTTGGTGCTGAGGAAGGTTATGGAGCAGATCCCAAGTGTCATTGTGAGGCACATACCAGACAACCTTGTGGTCAGGCCCAGTCACTGGGGGTTTATGAAAGACAGGTCTTGCTTTACTAACCTGATCTCCTCCTACAACAAGGTGACCCACTTAGTGGATGAGGGAAAGGATGTGGATTTTGTCTTTAGTAAATCCTTTAACACCACTTCCCACAGCTGGCTGCTCATGGCTTGGATGGTTGTACTCTTTGCTGGGTAAAAAAACTGGCTGATGGCTGGTACCAAAACGTTGTGGTGAATGGAGTTAAATACAGTTGTTGGCCGGTCACCAGTGGTGTTCCCCAGGGCTCAGTATTGAGGCTACTTTTGTTTAGCAGCTTTATCAATGGTCTGGATGAGGGGATGGAGTACACTCTCAGTCATTTTGCAGATGACACCAAATTGGCCAAGACTATTGATCTGTGTGAGGGCAGGAGGGCTTTCCAGAGGACCTTGGCCAGGCTGAAGCGATGGGCCCAGGGCAATGGGATGAGGTTTAACAAGGCCAAGGGCTGGGTCCTGCCCTGGGGCCACAGCAACCCCAGGCAACGCTCCAGGCTGGGGCAGAGGGGCTGGAAAGCTGCCCGCAGGGAAAGGGCCTGGGGGGGGTTGGTGCCAGCGGCTGAAGGTGAGGCAGCAGCGTGCCCAGGTGGGCAAGAAGTAATATATAGTGGAATATAGTGTGTAAAATTAAAAGCACTGTAGTTTGAACAAAATATTAGCACAGACCATAGAATCATTTTGGTTGGAGAAGACCTTTAGGATCATCAAGTCCAATCCCTCCCCTCACACTAACAAGCCCACCATTCACCCATGTCCCTCAGCACCTCAGCTACACGACTTTGCAGTAGCTCCCTGGGCAGCCAGGGCTAGTGTCTAACAGCCATCTCAGAGAACAAGTTCTTACTCAGCTCCAGTCTAAACCTCCTTTAGGGCAACTTAAGGCCATTTCCTCCTGTCCTAGAATTCATTACTGGAGAGAAGAGACTGACTGGCCACAACTTTCTTCTGTCAGAAAGTTGCAGGGAGTGCTGATGTCTCCCCTCAGGCTCCTCTTGTCCAGGCTGAAAACCCCCAGGGCCCTCAGCCCCTCCCCAGCACACTTGTGCTCCAGCCCCTTCCCCAGCTCCGCTGCCCGGCTCTGGACACGCTGCGGCCCCTCAGTGTCCCTCTGGCAGTGAGGGGCCCAACACTGAACACAGCACTCGAGCTGCGGCCTCACCAGGGCCCAGCACAGGGGACGGCCACTGCCCTGGGGCTGCTGCCACACCACTGCTGCTACAAGCCAGGCTGCCACTGGCCTTCTTGCCCACCTGGGCATGCTGCTGCCTCATCTTCAGCAGATGAAAGACAGAAAAGAGCCTTCTATGTGTCAGTTCTTCAGAAGAGGATTTGAGATTTATAACAGATCAAAAGCTGAATAGGGACCAGCAGTGTCATGCTTGGTTTTTTTTAAAAAAAAAAAGCAGATGTTACACTGAGGTGTTTGAGCAGGAATGTAGACTTTCAGACATTAAAAATAATTGTTTTGCTCTAATGCAAGGTCACACTTGGAGTTCTGTTTTCAGCAGTGGGCACTGCAGTTCAGGAAATGTGTGGAGCAACTGATGCAAACAGGGAGAAGAGAGCAAAAAGCATAACCCATGAGAAAATACTGAAACAGTAAACTGTTTGGTCTAAACAAAACAGGAATGTGTAGAGGAATGGGACAGCCCATTTGGTTGTCAACAAGACAGCAGGTCAGGTCAGCCATACTGTGAATGGAAAGTGTTTCAATGTGCAGTGTTCCCATCCCCTGAGCTTTGTGTATGAACAAAGTGTTTGTGTATTACAAATGTCAGGATGAGACAAACGCCTGCAGCTATAAATAGCTCTGTGTGTTTTGAAAGATGATAGGGAACACAATCTTAAAATCCCTTTAAAAAAAAACCCAAAACAACATTGAACGTTTCTGAATGAGTAGCTGTGGGACAGCAGACTAGAAATAGCAGCCACCTAGCAAAAAAAGCTCTGTTTTTTTTTGTAACAGGGCTCATAGAACTAAGTCTTTTGTTCTTTCTCGTTGGCGTTATAACAGGAAAGAAACAAGAAGATGGAACAAAACAGAACTCCAAAAGGAAAAGTCGCTGCGTTCAGAAAGAACCAGAAACCTATGGCACAGGTAAGAAGAAGAAGCAGTTGCTCAAAATTGTTTTTCAAGCAGTTACAATATAAATGCAATTCCGGGATTTGAGTATGGGCAACACCTGTGTTTCTGGTGTGTCCGTTTTGTTGATCACTTTACTGTTGATGAGGAAGACCTGGCTGCTGTCAGTTTGGCACTGTGTCAGTACTGCAGAGAAAGATTGGGAGAACTCTATACTGCCTAATAGTGCAGTTTCATATCATTTTACCACTGCACAGTGGTACAGTGAAAGGGGAATCACTTTTTGAACTGAGCAAAATCCTGTTAAAATAGTTTTACTGTAAGATTCATATGAATATGAGTCTTTTTCACTCTGCAGAATATGTTGGCAAGAAAAGCTCTGTAGCTGTTTCCAAATCACCTCTTGTGGTAACCTGGTAGTCAGTGACCCAAGTGGCCCATCCTAGAAAAATGGCAGTAGCCTTGACTCAGTAGGTGGAATGACTTGGTATGTGTAGCCCACAGCACTCATTAAATACCCCCATTTTCTGTGAAGTGCTGTTTGGTTCACAGAGTTTATCCACGCCACCTGGAGACAACCCCTACTTGTTATTACAGGTCAAAGAGGAAAGCCTTTAGATCTTCTTATGACAAGATTGAGCAGGTGGCTGCTGAGACACTTTCTTCCCGTAACCCGTTTCAGCAATTCATAAATCTCTGTGGATTATGTCAAGCTTTTCTTTGGCGTTTCACAAAGAGGCCAGGTGCCACACGAGGTACTTTTCCCTGGCTGTTGAGTAATGTGGCCTGGTGGTGCAGCCAGAACTGTTTTGGTGACAAAACTGCTGGCTGACATAAGTGGAGTTCTAAACATTTGATTAGTAGAACTGAACTGAAGACTTTGCCTGAGACTGTTCATCGCTTCTGTGACTACTTTTGCCCCAAAAAAAGCCAGGAGAAAGGATGCTTACTTACTCTGCATGCTAAAGGAATTGTGTAATGAAAATGAGCGAAGGAAAAATCTCTACTGAACAAGTGGAAGGACACTCCTCACAAGGGGCTGGCGCGATTGAAGAGTTTCTGTAAAACGATCTCCCAAAAGGAGTGATATGTGTCTTGTCACACGACACATTTAAAGCTGCAAATGAGCTAAACCTGTTGAAGCATAGCGGGACATGAGTTCCGTTACGCGTGTTCTGCTTCCTTGTAGGATTCATAATCCACTTTGAAAGAAAATAAAATGATACTATGCTTGCAGTTGTATTCCAGACTTTTGATTTTGACAGGTAGCATGGAAGAGAAATGGTCTTTGGAAATTCAAGACAAAGGTCAAGTTACCTGTCCAACCTGCCGGGCTGTGACGAGAAAGACTGTAGAAGGACTGAAGAAACATATGGTAAATTGCAGGCAGGTAAGAACATGAGAGGTGACCAATGTTGTCTTTACTCCTCTTCATCTTACTGGTAGAAATGCCTGCATGCTGTTTTCTGTTGCATATAAAAACAATTACGTCTCATGATCATGTTTCTATGCAAGAGTCCTTTATACATCTGTAAGAGGTTGCACTTCATACTTCTTGCTTAGCACTTGCTTATCACAAAGATGATGGAGTGGAGCATCTCCCTTTGGATGAAAGGCTGAGGGAGCTGGGGCTCTTCAGCTTGGAGGAGACTGAGGGGTGACCTCATTAGCAATTACAAATATGTAAAGGGTGGGTGTCAGGAGGATGGAGCCAGGCTCTTCTCAATGATGGCCAATGCTAGGACAAGGGGCAATGGGTACAAGCTGGAACACAAGAGGTTCCAAAGAAACACAAGGAAGAATTTTTCACTTTACCGGAGGTTTGGGGTAGTGAGCAGTGGTTAGCTAGTTCATTCTTGCCCTAAATTTTAAGCTCCATAAAAATCTCTTCTGTTCTTAATTGTTAGTTCCTAAGCCTGATTAAAATGTTCTGCTCTCCCGCTTGTTTCCTCCAAAGAGTTTCCCATTGCTTTGGTTAATGTACGGTTACACACACTATTGTCCTTGTTTATTTCTAGGAAAAGTTCACTTGTCACCACTGTGGGAAGCAGCTGAAGTCTCTAGGAGGCATGAAATACCACGTCATGGCAGACCATAACAATCAGGTAACACAGCTCTTGTTCATCTGAAAATCCTACAGGCAGGAGAGTCTTTGTTCCTTCCCTGATGCACATAGAAACAGAACATGATGTGGTTTTGAACATCTGTTCGACTCTTGTCTAACTGTTATTTTTCCTGTGAGGTTTGACATCTGAAAAAACAGCAGAATGTTACCAGAGATGGTAGGCATGCTGCGTTTTGAAAAGAGAGGATAAATTTCTGTTTAAGCTGGTTGAGTCACACATAAAAGGCATTCTCAATCGGAAAGAAAAGGATTGCTCATTAGGCTGCAATTTCCAGTCCTTTGCTAGAAAGTAGTTTTTCTACAGCTAGAGCAGACCAGATTTCAGTTCATTACAAGTCAAAAGGTAAAAGAGAGCAGAAGCAGCAGTTCAGTTCTTGTCTCCACTTACTGTAAAGATACTAATGCCGCAATCTGCTTTTCCTCTTTATTATTACTTTAAAGAAGGTAATGTCTCTTGTTGTAGTTGTGAAGAATTAAAACTTACTTGAGTAAGGTTCAGATAATTTGTTACTTTTACTTTTTACACAGCCTCTAGTACTGTGGTTTCTTAACCTACAGCTGTACTAGCAAATAAAAAAGCCCAGGGATCGTGTTCTGTCCCTGAGCAGTAGGTTTGTCATGCAATTCTAACTTTTTATTCATTCTAGGTGTAATATGGCTATAAGACAGGATAGTAAGTAATATACAGTAACTGTCAGAGAACAAAATGGAACTTCAGCAATGGTTTAGCATAAATGAACAACTGTTACAGGTGATTAGTCTTCTTAGCTTTAGTGAGGCTAAGTGGAAGTGGTAGGACCAGTAAGTGTTATGGATGCATGACAGAGAAGAGTAAGTGCCTTCCACAGGCAGAAGGGGAGAAAAGCGATTATGGAAATACATACCCTTGTATATCGTTTCAAGATTTTAGCTATCTTAATGTTAAAACTCTTGTCTGCAAAGTGGTTTTCAGGCAGTTTACTCCTGTTAAAGATAATGCAGTTGTCCTGGGATAAAGAGTGATCACTGTGTTAGATGCACTTCTGTAGAATCATAAGTTGCAGAGATTTAATAATTTTAGAAGCTTTCCTGCAGTAGTGTGTTGAGTAGTGAATTCTTTATGAGAAGAACTACAAACGCTGAGCATCCTGTGGTTTTCTTTCATCTTTCTGCTGTGCTTTAGCCAGTTACGAAGGAGGGAGGAGAAGTGGACGAACAGCTTGAGCGAGACCGCCTTCGGAAGGTTTTGAAGCGTATGGGAAAACTCAAGTGTGCAAGGGAGGTAAGCTGCATCCTGCTCAGTGTCCTGACTTAAACAGCAGCTGATGCGGGAATGGAAAATACTGTGAGAGTTCTGCTGGGCGTGCTTTGGTGATGGCCAAAGCTGGATTGATTTCAAGATCACAGCTATGCTTTTAGAACAGAGTGTTGTAGAATCATAGAAAGGTTTGGGTGGGAAGGGAGCTTTAAAGGCCATCTAGTCCATCACTCCTGCAATGAGCAGGGACAAGATCAGATTGCTCAGAGCCCCATCCAACCTGACCTTGAATGTTTCCTAGAATGGGGCATCTGCAGTCTCTCTGGGAAAACCATTCCAGTGTTTTACCACTCCCACTGTAAAAAAAAGTCTTCCTTATATTTAGTCTAAATCTCCCCTCTTTTAGTTTAAAATCATTACCCCTTGTTCTATCGCTACAGGCTCTGTAGTGTCCCCATCTTTCTTAGAAGCTCCCCTTAAGTATTGAATGGTCCCTGGAGCCTTATCTTCTCCAGGCTGAACAACCCCAGCTCTCTCAGTCTTTCCTCATAGCAGCGGTGTCTTAACCCTCTTGATGGTCTCTGTGGCCCTCTCTGGGCCCGCTCCAACGGATCCATGTCTTTGCTGGGCCAGGGACCCAACAGCAGGAGTCAGTGCTGCAGGTAGGGTGTCACCAGAGAGGAGCAGAGGACCAGAATCCCCTCCCCTGACCTTCTGGCCACACTGCTTTTGATGCAGCCTAGGGTATGGTTGGCTTTCTGGGTTTCAAGTGCACATTGCCAGCTCATGTCCAGTTCTTTATCCACCAGTACTTCCAAGTCCTTCTCGTCAGGGCTGCTCTCAATCTCTTCATACTACAGGCCATGTAGATGCTGTTGGTTTCTCTGACGCATGTGCAGGACCTTGCACTTGGACTTGTTAAACCTCATGAGGTTCACAGTGGCTCACTTCTCAAGCTTGTCCAGGTCTCTCTGAATGGCATCCTGTCCCCCAGGCATGTCAGCCACACCACTCTGCTCGGCATCATCTGCCAGTTTGCTGAGGGTACACTTGGTGCCACTGTCTGCGTTGTTGATAAAGTCCCAGTATGGACCCGTGAGGGACACCACTGTCACTGACGTCCATCCAGACACTGAGCTGTTGGCCACTACTGTCTGGATGGCATCATCCACCCGACTTCTTACCCACCAAATAGTCCATCAAATCCATATCTCTCCAATTTAGAGAAGAGGATGTTGTGGGCGAGCACAGCAGAGGCCTTACAGAAGTAATGATGGGTTATAGCCATAGCTTTTCCCTTGTCCACTGATGTAGTCACTCCATCATAGAAGGCCACCAGGTTGATTAGGCAAGACTCACCCTTGATGAAACCATGCTGGCTGTCTCAATTCACCTCACTGTCCCCCATGTGCCTTAGCATAGCTTCTAGGAGGATCTTTTCCATGGTCTTCCCAGGCACAGAGGTTAGGCTGGCAGGTCTGTAGTTCCCAGGGTCATCCTTTTTACTCAGACCTGATCTTCTCTTAGAGTGGAAGCGACTTTGTTCCACTAGTTCTTGCCTTGACAAGGTCCATCCACTCAAAAGATGTGGGAAGAGAGACTGCCAGTGAAGACCGAAGCAGAAAAGTTGTTGAGTACTTAAGCCTTCTCATTACCAGTGTGCCAGTCATGTTCACTGGGGACAATGCTCTCTTTGACCTTCCTTTGCTGGCTGACATACCTGTAGAAGCCCTTTTCTTTGTGTCCCTTGACAGGTTCATCTCCAGCCGTGCCTTGGCCTTCCTGGCTTTGGTAGCTGGGGAGATGCTTTTATGCATAATTAACTGACTGAGTTCATCTGCAGCATTCAAAAATGTTGAGATTGGCCACAGCTAGAAAAAGGGATGGAGGGCAGATAGATACATCTAAGAACATCAAAAACTTGCTGATGCATGTTTGATTTGTCCTGTTTCCAAGCTCAGTGTCGAGTTCATCACTGGATTTGGGTTTACTACCTGTTGATCTCTGGTCTGGCACAAACAGTGATAGCACTTTGGTCAGTAAACCGTGGACTCTACACACAGTGATCTTACGGTCACTTGGAGAGTGTTCTTTCTTCCATGTGTTTTTCTTCTGCATTGACAGGGCTGCACAGGAAGCTTCACTAGCATAATGGGATACCTATATCACGTTAGAAAATGTGGGAAGGCTGCCTCTGAGCTGGACAAGATTGCTATGAAGTGCCATCACTGTGGGAAAGCGTACAGATCAAAGGCGGGGCTTGCCTACCATCTCCGGTCTAAGCACGGCCCGGTGAGTGCGAGTGATTAGGGATAGCAATTCTTTGTGGTTTTCTGTCTCCCTGGAGTATTCTGTCCTTGATACTTTCCTTCTAGCAGCAGCTGTTGCAACTCTGTGACCAGGAGGAAGTTTTTTAATAGTAAATCACCACGTCAGCATTAAACTTCCCCTAGGCTGGCTTGTGCTCCATGTTGCTGACATGTATTATCTTGTCAGATGCTTTGTTTTGCCCAACACTGGAGCAAAACAGGCGGTACTATACTGCTTGTCCGTGAGCTTTTTACAGCAAATGATGTCATATCCTTTCAAGACCAGTGGCTGCAAGAAGCTCTGCTTGAGCCTTACTGCTGTGACCTCTCTGAGTACATTTGGGGGTCTGCCTTGCTAGTGGGATGCGCTTCTGTCCTGTGTCTGTAACTGCAAGCCACAGCTGCAGCAGCATCTTTGTTAGTTAGGGATCTGACAGAATATTTATTGCCAGTATTTAGTGTAACTGAAATAGGAGCTAGTGAAGGAGGCTCACCTTTTTTTGGCCTTCATTGCAGGTCACTTTCCTCCATGAGGAAAGAACAGAAAGCCTGAAGGAAATGAAGCAGGAGCCAGACAGCTCGGGCAGAGTTCAGAGGAGATCTGCAAAGGTGGCAGTCTACTATCTCCATGAGCTAGCTGGAGAAGAGCTGGCCAAAGAGTGGCCCAAGAGAAAAGTTCTGCAGGACTTGATTCCAGATGACCGGAAGGTACAAGGCCTTAAAAATGCCTCGTAGGATTTGAGTCTTTCTTCACAACAGATGAGTCTTGCACCGACACCTGCCCAGTGTTGCCAGGCCATGGAAAGCAGGATACAAGAAGTAACACCGTGTGGGAGGGATGAGGTTTTGTTTTCTCTGGTCTTAGATTACGTTATTGCTACAGTAGCAATTGCTGAGGTGTGAGTATTTTATCCAGGCAGGCTGCTGTAACAGCTTTCAAGTCCTATTGCCCTAATTTTCAGTAGGCACAACTAATGAAGGCAGTTACAGGCAGTATATTGCTCACAAGTCATAGACTGCAGATCACTGTTGCCATGCAGTGACAAATATTTAATGGTCTTTCAGGCTTTAGAGTTTCCAAGTTCATCTTTTAGGCTGTAAGAGAAACCCAAGGGCAAAGAATGATTTATGGTTTTCATGAAGTAAGTACATTAATTAATGTAGTCAAAGCTATGGGAAGTTTTGGATTCTGGGGGTTTTCCAGGTGCAGTTATGTTTGTAGAGAGTCAGTGAGGCAGGAGAAGGTTGTTTGTTGAGAGTTTAGCTGTTAAGAGCAGGACAAGAAAGAGAACTTCTGTCTCACAGCCTGGGAGAGAAAGGGATGTACTTGGCACTACATGTATCTAACATTGCTTCCAGCTTTCAACTCCATCTCTTTATCTCAGCTGAAATACACTCGTCCTGGATTGCCCACGTTTAGTCAAGATGTGCTGTGCAAATGGAAAACAGAGATTAAGATGTACCGAAGAGTCCACTGCCCAAATCAGGTAATGCTTAAGTGTTGCTGAAGCCTCAAAGGGGACAGACTTCAGGTCTGCATCAGCCAACAGCTTTGTACAACCTTGAAACTGCAGTTTATCTCTCTGTGAGACAAATTCTGCTCCATCTCAGTATGGTTGGTTAGTGTTAACCAAGGCCCTATTTGGACTGTTGCCCTAGGGATGATCCCTCGGGGGTGTGTTTGTCACTTCAGAACCAGTAACTTGCTGTCAGAAAGCTCCCAACTTTCACATCCACATGGGAGCTGGTGCTAAATACACTACATCTGATTGTAGAGGAAGGGAGGAGTAGAGATGGAAACGTAAGAGTAGAGGGGCTTTGTCTGGCACAGCACTGAAGTTTTCTTTTGAAAGCTAGAGATGTCCTACAGAAGACCTGGGCACAGTCATCCTGGTCTAGGGATGCTTAAGCATGTGCACTTAGTTTCTTACAGTCCCGTGCAGCAGTCACCAGTCAGATCCAGTGAGAAGAAATGTCCCCATTGGTGGAAATGATAGTTAATGTGATGCTTGTGGCACACACCAATGGCTAGCCAAGGGCCAGTGGTGGTTTCCCTCTGGGTATGGTGTAGAGACAATGCCTTCTCCTTGCTCTACACAACCCCCAGCACTCTCCCCAGTTTTCAGGCTCGGATCATGTCCAAGTATAAGAATTGCAACTTAATGTTGTGTGTGGAGCTGCCTCAGAAATTGTCTGTCCTCTCTCACCAACCAAGAGCCCAGGAGCATGTCCTGCAGCTACCTGTTGTGTCAGGATCTGGGCTGTCAAGTGAGCATGGTCTGAGGCTGATGCCTGAAGCTGCACAGGGAGCAGCTGCCCTTTGCCTGAGACCATTGATGCCAGGTGCAGTACTTCTGCGCTGTGCCACTAGATACATCAGCGGGGCAGGACAGATTGAAGTGTCTTCTACTTGCCCCTGTGCTTTCTTTGAAATTAATCTCTGCTGCACTTCAGGCAAAATGCAAACTATCATTCTACTCAGGCTTTCAATAGAAGGTGAACGTAACTGTGACAAGAGTCTCTTTATTATGTCTAAATGTGCTTAGAAGCTGGAAATACGTAACTTACTGAAAGCTTAAGTCTCTTTAACAGTCTGTCAGAAGCTTTATGGCCTTGTGCGACTCGATATCTTCTTCTCTCTACCTTTCTTATCCCTCTTGGAACTGTCTTCCAGAGAGTAAAACTTTCTTGTGCAGGAAGAGGTCATTGCTCACTAGAGTTTTGCTGACACACACTTTTTTACTGTTTCAGGGCTGTGAATCTGTATATGGCAGCGTCTCGGGACTGAAATCTCACCTCGGCACGTGTACCTTGGTTGGTAGTCTTGCTGTATTCGCTATCTTTTATACCAGTAGTCTGACTGTTCCTTTTGCTTAGATACCTCCTTGTTCAAGCTGTTGTGCTGCAATCTGCTAATGTGAGTTCCTCACAGTTGGAGCACTTCCCTATGTGCTAATGGAGTTGCCGTTGCAAGCGCTGCTTGAGGCAAGGAGGAAGCCAGTTAATGGCACGCATTTTAGTGAAACTGCAGTTCTCCCTGTAGATTCAGAATCACAGAATCATTACGGTTGGAAAAGACCTTTAAGATCAAGTCCAACCACTAACCTCACACTGCCAAGCCCATCACAATCTAAACCGTGTCCCTCAGCACCTCATCTTTTGAATATCTCCAGGGATGGGGACTCCACCACCTCCCTGGGCAGCCCGTTCCAATGCTTAATAACCCTCTCGGTGAAATAGTTCGTCCTAATGTCCAATCTAAGCCTCCCCTGGTCCAACTTGAACCCATTTCCTTGTGTTCTGTCATTTGTTACTGGAGAGATCTACTCCCACCTCACTACAACTCCCCTTCAGGTAGTTGCAGAGAGTGATCGTGTCTCTTCTCAGCCTCCTTCAGGCTAAACAGCCCCAGCTCCCTCAGCCATTCCTCATCAGACTTGTTCTCTAGACCCTTCACCAGCTTTGTTGCCCATCTCTGGACATGCTCCAGCACCTCAGTAGGGGAGGAGCCCAGAACTAGACACAGTATTCAATGTGCAGCCTCACCAGCACTGAGTACAGGCAGACAATCACGTCCTTGGCCCTGCTGGTTCACAGCTACAAGAACATTTTTTCCAGTTGCAGTGTTGGAGACCTTGTAACGTCTCACAGAGCAGAGGACTGCTCTGTATAGGAATACTTCATGGACAAAACCAGTCAATAATGTCAGTGCTCCCGTAGTTAAAGCATTATCTGGTATGAATAAGAGTTTCTGCTTCATACTGCTGGGTTATATCTGAGTGAGATTAAAATATAATATATATATATATAAGTTTGTTGGCCTTCTAGGCAGCAGATGGTGATGGATGTTTGTGTTTTGGTGCCAGGGAGACTTTGTGGCTGGTAAATACAAGTGTCTCCTGTGTGAGAAGGAGTTTGTTTCAGAGAGTGGGGTCAAGTATCACATCAACTCCGTCCATGCTGAGGTAAGGCAGCTGAATGGAATCGGCAAACCCCAGCTTGCTGGGAGGTGGGGGAGGGTGTCTTGAGAAGGAAATGCTGGTTGCTTGCCCTGTTTTGTTTTTCCCTTGCTCGCTGTTGGGAATGGGGTCTTGAGCTCAGAATGGCCTTTGTTTTGCTTAAACGCAGCTAGCTGGTCTTATGCATTGGTCTGGGGAGCAAGTGTTGTGTTGTGCCACATATATTGTCCCAAGCTGCTGCTGCTCAGTTGAGCTCTTCAGCCTTTCCCATTCCTTTAGCCAGGCAATTGCCAAATCAAATCTGAATCCTCTGAGACGATGACACCTGAGGAGAAACCCTGAAGAAGAGACCTTTGTTAGGCAACTGGCTTTCCAGATCTCACATCTCAAGAAACCCTTGCTTTATTCTAAGCCCTGGTAGGCTTTATGTAGTATTTCCACCATCAGTAACCAACCTGTTGCCTTCTAAACCCTCTAGGACTGGTTTGATATGAACACAAATACCACAAAAAGCTTTCAGAAGCTGATGAAAATCCGCCAAAGAGAAGAACAAAAGAAACAACAGAAGAAACGTCCCTTGAGCCGGGGTAAAAAGAAGAAAAACGGGACCATGTCTGCCAAGAAGCTCCCCACTGTCGGAGCTGAAAAAATGAGAAGAAGTAAGAGAGGTCGTCTGCAGCGTGTGGACAATGAGAGTGTGAGTAGCGAGGAGGGGGAGCACCAAGTTGCACAGAGAGCTGAATTTCCAAGAACCAGCCACAAGCGAGGCCGGAAGTAAACCCTTGGAAGAAGAGAAGGAGTAATCCTAAAGCTTTTCAGTGACAAGCCGCACTTCTGTCAGGCTCATAACCCACAGCGCTAATAGGAGCAACTGACTGACTGTGGGACCGTGACTCTCGTTCTACAGCTTTACCTTGATTTTGAAACCATTGTTTCTGGTCAGTTGAGAGAGACTTGAAACCAAAGCTGTGGTACAGAGGCTGCCTCTCCTCGTGTAGTTCGCTTGAACAGTGGCACTAGCAATGGTACCCGGTGTAGTTGCCGCTCTGATTACAGTTTGGGTCACATTAGTTGCTTGTTTAGTGGTTTCTGGTAGAGCAGCTGTCTTATTATCTTCCTCTGATAGGTGAGATCAGGGTTATTGTTTAGCAGTTCTTCCTGCAATGGACTGACTAGCACAGTGTTTGGGTCTCTTTAAGAGAGGAATCCATTTTTGCACAGTATGCACGCAAACTAAGCAGGACTGTGCAGAATACAAAGGCTTTAGCTTGCCCTATAAACTGTCCTGTTGTCAGCAAGGCTGCCACAGAAGAGCAAATACCTACCTAGCACGTGCTCAGGTCATTGCACAAGGAACTGTCCCTACTTCATACGCCGACGTTTAGACTCAGCACCAGGCAGTAGCACATGAGCTATGAGCACGTGAGGTCTGCTTGGAAGTGACGGAATATCATTACTACCCTCACCAGGAACCCACTATTCCCTGATCATCTCTCTTCTGTAGCACTGGGCATTGGATATACTTAGAGGGTCTTCCAGTCCAGTGAAGAATAAATACTTTCCAGCTTTTGGAAGAGTCACTGGTCTTTCAGAGACTCCCAGTATCTAATGTAACAAGATGGCCTTTGTGGGCCCTCTGAAGACTGCTTGTTTCAGACCCAGCTGAGAAACAAACTTGCTGCAAGATCTAAACAACTTGTGCAGATCTACAACAGCAGTCTTGCTAATGCTGAAGACCAGGTTGTGTTGAGCTGCCTTGCCAGTGTGTTCTTTCCATGCCCACAGTCCCATAGTGTCTTTTTTTTTTTCTTCTGCACTGTAAGTGCCACCTTCGTTGTCTTATGTCACCCTTGGTTTGTCCTGCACACTCTGGTGCTGTTCAGTTTTCTGCACCATCTCTCCTCAGTACTTCACACCATGCAGCTCAGCTCAGACCACACATGTTGACTACCTTTCTGCTCACCAGATGGCCAACAGGATAAACCTATAAATTACACAGGGGTTTTCATAGTGGATTTCATTCTAGAGTCCTATTTACTGTCACTTAGGAGTTACTGACAAGACCTGCTTTGTGACCACCTGGGTTTTATAGAGTTACATCAACAGCATATTCGCCCCCACATCACAGCACATGAAAAAAAATCATTAACAGTCCCTCTGTGCTCCATCAGTGTGACAGCAGAGGGTTTGCTGGATTGGCTCCAGCCGGTAAGAGGTGGCGGCAGTGCCATGCCACACCAGCACAGTCTGGGGTCATCCAGATGCTCCTTGAGCTCTGACAGGCTTGGTGGCGTGACCCCTTCACTGGGGAGCCTGTCCAGTCACTGACCGCCCTGTCAATGCAGAACCTTTTCCTAATGTCCAATCTGAACTTCCCCTGACACAGCTTCATTCCGTTTCTCTGTGTCGAGTTATTGGTCCCTAGAGAGAGGAGATCAGCACCTGCCCCTCCACTGACCCCCAAGAGGAAGGTGCAGACTGTCATGAGGGCACCCCTCAGCCTTCTCCAAGGTGAACACACCAGGTGACCTCAGCTGTTCCTCCTGTGTCTGGCCCTTAAGACGCCTCACCATCTTGGCCACCCTTCTCTGGACACACTGACAGTTTGATGTCCTTCGTATATTGAGGCACCCAAAACTGCACACAGCAGTGGAGGTGAGGCTGCACCAGTGCAGAGCAGAGCGAGACAATCACCTCCCTCCGCTGGCTGGCTGTGTTGTACCTGGTGAAAGATACAGGAAATCTCATCATTTCAAAGAAACTCTCAACTTCTGTCACACCCAGTATTTTTTGAAGGCGTGCTTTCCATACTGCCGTCACAGATGCAACTGGAGACCTCGTGAAGTTATTGAAGATGATGCTTATCAGCAGTGTTAACATGCTGAGACACGTTACCACATTCAATTGGGCACTGAGTCAAAGAACACTTCACCTGTACAAACAATTTCAAGTTGAAGTTTACATGTTGCAGGATGAACAATTAAATGCCTGCAACTGGCCAAAAGTATTACTTCTAGAGCTGCGTTTGAGGCAGCATTACACAAAATATACTACCTAAAAGTTAGGATTTGAGAAACTTCCATTTCTAAGGTGCAAAGGGATCTAGTGCTTGATAGAAGTCTCCCAAAGGCATGCACCCACTCTCCGTTTAGGAATTTGGTGTACGTTCTTCTTGACGTAGAATTAATTCATTTGTGTTCTCACCACCTTTCTGTCAGTTTCATTCTTCTGGTGGCATTTGTGATCTCTTTAAGAGCGACTCTTGTTTTTTTCTTCGGGAGATCAGTTGCCTGAATCTGGATGTGGTAACTTTCCTTCACAAAAGGGAAGATTTGGGAGATGATGTATGCCAGTGAATTAAATCTGAGGGTTTCTTCTGCTTTCCCGCTGTGTTTTGAGATAGAAAGGTTTGCAATGGAAGAGTTTGTCGTTGATTCCCTGTTATAACAGCTTTCAATAAAGACCTTACGTCATATATTTCATGACATACATGATTGAACTGTTCTCAGTTTAAGACTTCGTTACAAAAAAAAAGTTATTAAAAATTGTATATTTTATAAGGCACTTGGTAGACTTTAAAAGTAAGCATCTGTCTTTGTAGTCTTCAAGAACTTAACCCTACAATGGAATAATCCTCCCCTATTTTACAATAATATTTTCTAGAAGCAGAGAATTGGTTTAAAATGCGTTTGACTGCAGATGTAATTTGCATGCAAGTACTTACATACTTGGGTCACAACAGCCTCAGGCAGTGCTACAGGCTTGGGGCAGAGGGCCTGGGGGCATCAATGCCAGCGGCTGAAGGTAAGGCAGCAGCGTGCCCAGGTGGGCAAGAAGGCCAGTGGCAGCCTGGCTTGTAGCAGCAGTGGTGTGGCAGCAGCCCCAGGGCAGTGGCCGTCCCCTGTGCTGGGCCCTGGTGAGGCCGCAGCTCGAGTGCTGTGTTCAGTGTTGGGCCCCTCACTGCCAGAGGGACACTGAGGGGCCGCAGCGTGTCCAGAGCCGGGCAGCGGAGCTGGGGAAGGGGCTGGAGCACAAGTGTGCTGGGGAGGGGCTGAGGGCTCTGAGGATGTTTAGCCTGGACAAGAGGAGCCTGAGGGGAGACACCATCACTCTCTGCAATTCCCTGACAGGAGAGCTATTCCCTTCAGAAGGGAGTCTCATATGATGATAACCCATGTCTTTTTTTTCTTCTTTGTAGAAAATGTTTTGATGCTGAATGCTGGCTAAAATATCTATACACTTGGCAGCTGTCAGGCATATAAAGAGAAACTGTCAGCACATCCCCCTCAGTTTCATAGTTTCCAGGCTAAACAACCCAGGCTAGTTTAGGCTTTCACCGTAAGCTCCTTTGCTCAAACCTCCCTCTTAAGGACTCTCAGGTGAGTTTTTCCCTCCTTGAAGCCCATGCCCCTGGCTGGACACCAAGCCCCAGGGAAGATACCACCAGTTCCAGACAGATCAGGCATCTGAGCCAGATCACATTTCCTGCAGGCTATGTGCCTGTTTACAGGCACAGGTGCACAACACTTTTGTTTGCCTGGAAGCTACAGTCTGGGGTTTGACTTGGGATGCAGAGCTTGCCCAGTGCTCCTCATTCTTTTCTTCATCGAGCTGAGCTTTTCTGCCCCAGGTTCAGTGCTTTGTACATTCCTCCGTTCATCTGCATTCTCACTTGTACAATGAGCAATAACAAACTTCTTCCCCAGGGCCTTAATAGAAGCTCATTTTAGTTCCCAGTGAAAGAATCTCAGGAACCTCCATCATTTGTGTGCTCTATAACCACGAATATAATAATAGATATTTTTGCTATCGACGTACCTGTCAGATCCCTTTTTAGCTTTACCAGGCTCTTGGCTTAGATGCCTTCATGCCTCTTCATGCCTTCATTGTTTCTTACAACAGAAACTAGGAAGCACCAAAAGAAATAACTGAACCTTTACAACATACCTTGGACATTATCATCTAGTGAACAGAAGGCAAGACAACAGGCAATGCAGAACAGCAGCCACAGCAGCCTTGGTGAAAGCAGACAGTAGATAGTCATGGAACCAGCCAAGAGATGGGATCCCAGGCTGCAGGGGAAGATCCAGCACTTGCACCCTCCCCAGCCCACATCTAGGCCAGCCTGCAGCTGATTCCAAGACAATGTTCACCTGGGAAAAGCCACCCAAGTCACAGCAGCAGCTGCTGGCTATTTCCACAGGTCACATCAGGCCATGGGAGGCTCATTCTGCTACTCTCCAGAGGCAGACAGGAGCAGAACGGAGCCTGCACAGACCTGTTATGTCAGAGAGAGGACAGGGAGACACTGCTAAATTCAGTGTTTCTCAAGGAAATAGTTGCACAAGTGTGATGTCCCAGGAAGAGAATGATCACAGAGGTCCAGCACCCCCAGGTCAGGACCCAGCTATTGCAGGTCATGTTGTTAATTACTTTCACAAATCTGTGAGCACACACCTCACGCTAGTTAAAAGCTGACTAAGGCTTACATTGGGGACACAAAATCCACGCCTCCATCGTAGGTTTCGTTTAATCAATAACATTTCTAAGCTATAAAGCATGGGCAGTTTCTGCACGAGCGCATCTAAAACTTTCCCAGCTCCCAAGGGCCTCTGACAGGCACAAAGGTAAATTCCTGATGTGCTGGGAACCCTGGCACACCCTTGTATTCAGTATTGGGAAGACAACAGCAAGGTGTCATGGTGCAGGTACAGGAGGCTCCTGCACTAGGGTCAGGGCATTCCCTTGCTACCAGCAGAGAGGCAGTGGAGCATCAGTGCAGCCCGTGTGGCACGTGACAGCTGAGCAGCTGATGGGGCACATGTGCCCTGTGCCCACACACAGCTCCTGCTCACTGGCCAGCTCGTACCAGCGAGGGGATGTGCTGCCACAACACATGCCAAGGGCACACAGGAGGGAGGGCTGGTGGGCAGAGCACTGGGTGCAGGCGACCTGCGGCAAGTGCTGGCCCAGCAGGACGGCCTGGGCTCCTCTGGCAGGCAAGTGATGCAGGCCAGGGCCCTGGGGGCTGTGGCCCTGGCTGCAAAGCTGAGGATGAGATCTCAAGGATGGAGTTCAGTAGATTTCCCCACTGAACTCCCAAGTACAGAATCTATGTTTCTATGGACTCCAAGTACAAGGCACTCCAAGGCATATAATACAGTTTAGATGCATTAGTTCCTGATTTGAGATTGCAAATTGAATTCTGCCTGGACAAAACCCCAAACACTCCAGTGATAATAAAATATGTGTGGAGAGTTTGCACTCTGGGTATTTATTATTTATAGACTGAAACCACAGATACAAATGCTCTCCTCTGCCCTCAGAGTACACGGTGCTTCTCCTCATTACGCATTCACAGGATTCTTGCCCAATGCAGCTCCACGAGGAGATGATGTGGCCCTAGAGAGTTGGTTGCTAAGTTCCCAGGATCGCCCTGAGTAGCACAGCAGGTCCTTTGCCACATCCAGGACAACTGATCTGGTGGGTTTATGAAGCCTGGGAAAGCCACTCAGCCCAACAGTAGTAGCCAAAGGTGGTCAGGTATAGACTTCCACTGATGTGGAGTGATTCTCCCTGTGCATGAGCAACAGGGTTGCAGTCTGCAGTGCAGGGAAAGGACACAAATCTCCCTTGTCCACAGAATGCAGTAGCTTGCTGCCTGTGAGGCAACGGAGGATGATTTGGATTAATCTCCTTATTTCTCCTCCACTTCAGTAGCCCAGTGCTACCTCTCCTGGGGATGGGACACGACCCATGCCTGGGCCTTTTGGTGCCAAAAGGCAGGACCATCTCCAGCTGGAGCTCTCTTCCATGTATGCATGGAAGCTGCATGCTCCGGGTAGCTCTCCTCCCTGCCTGCAGGCATGAGGCCTAGGGAGCAGGCAGAGCTCTGCTGGGGCTAGCTCTTGCCAAAGGCCCAGACAAGCCCAACGGAGTGGCCATGGTCAGGGGAATTTTGCAAGGATAAACTCATTAACTGACAGCAACTCACACAAGTGAGGACCATCAGAGCCGCTCTGAAAGGGTTGAGCTGGTGGGTGACCACTCTGCAGCCGCAGCTCCATGGGTCAAGCGACCAATACCTGTGCCAGAGGGCTCAGTGTTGTGGAATCTGCATCAGCGAGCAGTGAAATCCCAGAAGGATGGGACAGGCTTCTCCCACTCGCTTGCCCTTTCGCAACACAGCCCAGAGGTGCACAGGAAGCCTTTGCAGGACAAGGAGAGCAACTGAGGTTGCAGCTGTCGCAGCTGTGTGCAGCAGCATGGGCAAGGGATGCACAGATGCCCAGCATGCTCTCATGTGTCCTGCCGCAGGCACAGCAAGGGGACGGCCAGTGCTGGCCCAGTCTGAGCCCTGCCTGGTATGGAAGCCCCCCCACGCTCCTGGACACTGACAACCATCCTTTTGCAGAGTGCCTGGCCACACTGCACACGTCAAGGGCATTGCAGCAGGACAGAGCGTGCAGCCAGCCCCTGCAAGGCGCTGAGGAAGCACTGTGTGCCGTGGGACGTGCGGCCTCAGTGCAGACCCACGAGGCAGGAGCCACCAGCCTGTGACACAACGTGCAGGCGGATGGGCTGTGCCACAGTGGGACAGGGAGAGCAGGAGGGTCGCTGGTGAGACGTGAGGGAAGGCTGTGGGATGCGCTGTGGCATAGAGTAGGCAGGGGAGCACTGGTAGTTATGGGGGGCAGAGCATGCAGGTGGTTATGGGGCACAAAACACACGAAGGGGCACTAAGGGGGATAAAACCACTAAGGGGGACAGAGCGCACAAGGGCACTGGTGGTTATGGGGGACAGAGCATGCGGGGGGGGGCACACACTGGTGGTTACCGGGGAGCAGCACGGGGG
>WBNH01003433.1:141674-164300 GCA_013401255.1 Urocolius indicus | reverse complement strand
GGATGGGATGGGATGGGATGGGAATGGGATGGGATGGGGGCCGCGCGTGTCTCCGCTCCCGGGGCCCGACTTGCCACCTGCGGGGGCACGGGGACGGTGCTCCCCGAGCGAGGGACCGGCCGGGGGCCATCCGTGGCGATCCGCCCGGCCCCGGCAAGGGTCTCCGGGCGCCCACCGCTGCAGGGGTCTGGGGTCCCTCGGCAGGACCCGCCTGCCCGCGTGACCCCGCGGCGCCCGGCATTGCCGGCTGCGGCCCCCGGGCAGCCCCGTGGTGTCTGAGCCAGCCTGGCTCTCGGCCGTGCCGTGCCGTGCCGTGCCGTGCCGCATCCCCTCCCCGCCGGCTGCGCTGCGACCGGGCTCCCGAATCAGCGCCTGCGGCTTCGTCTCCACAAGCCTCTCGTTTCTCGGCGAGGCGGCGGGGAAGCTTCTTGTTCACATCCCCAATTCACATCCCGGCCCCTCACCAGTGAGCGACGAGCCCTGACACGCTGAATGACCGCCCCGGCCCTTCAGGTTGAGCTGTGAGCTGGTCCCTGGCTGACAGGTTCCTCCTCGTCTTCTTGTCTCTGAGCTGGTGTTTGCTAAGACGCCGAGGTCTGTCTGCAGCCGGGGTACCTCTGTGCTCTCTTCCCTTGACTCGTCTGAATGACCCTGTGACAGCCGCAGCCTTCTGCTGTCTGGTTTCCTCACGTCAGGTTACAGATGTGTTGAACTGAACTGCGAATATCAGGCCTGATCTGATCTGTTCTGCCATGTTTTCGGTCTCCTTGCCAAATATGTACTCCGGGGCCTGACAGATTCGGGAGGAAACGCAGACAGGATTGTTAAAAAGGGGCCACTTATTTTTAGATGTGCGGTCTGATGCTCACCTCCCTCCTGCAGGGATAAGTTGGGCAAACATCCGGGTGCCCTTGAGCAGCAGTCCCAAGGGCACAGGATGAGGGGCAGCTAGGGTCCCGTCGCGGGAGTCACAGCGAGGTTATGGAGGGTGCCAGTGGGGCTGTGCCCCATCCCTATGCAGCACCACGTCCGCCAGCATCACTCTTGAGAAGCGTCTGTCTGGCTCCAGGCTGTGTGGCAGCTCCAGTCCAGCGCTCAGCTGCCCACAGGTCTCCGTCCCAGCTGCCCAGCTTGGGGCTGCAGTGCTGCAGGCACCGGCACACGGGACCAGCTCTGCCTACCTCATCAGCAGGCCTGAGAGGAACGCACTGCTGCACTCGTAGGCTGAAGGCTGTGCCAGGCCTTAAGTAAGTGATTGCTCTTTCTGTGGTGGTGCCCATTTTCTTACGGCTTTAATCAAAAGCGAAGCTGAGTAACTTATAAGTGATGCAGAATCATTAGCGCTTAATGCATTGGGATTAATGCTTTTCTGGGAGAGCACAGCAGGGTGTTGGAGCATTTTGGTTTTACAGGAATGTTTTTAATAGTTAGTTTCAGAGAGTATATTTTGTGGAGCCCTTGCATTCACAGATTTTTATGGCAACGGCGCTGGCATGAAACTGCTCTAACCTCATCTTCAGAACAGGCAGGATAATGTTAGGCTTAACGTGCAGATCATACGCAAAGCTTTCTATGGTGCAAGCTGTCCTTGGGAGGTCTTGTTGTAATGGCTTTCAGTGAGGTTTCATCTTCCATATCCTTGGGATTAAACCATTGCCCTGTGTTTCTAGGGTGGACTTGCTCTAGTTTTGACTTCTGAAACATCTTGTCCTGATGTTCCTGCTAGGCGTGCAAATCCCACGTGCTCAGAACTGTCTTTTCTACAGTTTGCTGAACTGCAAACCGAACAAGGGACGCTTATTTTTTCAGCAAAGAGCTGCAACCTGGGCACCTGCATGTCTTGCTGTCACACAGGTTCCAGTCTGCTTGCCTGGAGCCTACACAAGGTGTGTTTAAGAGGCATAAGGGTTGAAGCACCAACTGGCCACGAACGCTGAGGCTCTGCTGTGCCCTCATGTACTCTCGCTATCCCTTCTTTCCCATCATTTGAGGATTGGCTCTGGGTGTCATAGTAGCTCGTAGTCTTTGCAGTTTGATACCAGGGTGGTATCCTCCCTGGAATGCCCTTCTGCTGCCAGTGATTGAAGGTCCCTACATACGGCCTGTGCAAGCTCTGGCTGAGTACAATTCAAACAACACCATCAGCCCTGTGTGGACCTGGCAGCATGGCTTGTGCATCAGTGCACAGTGCAGTGGATCAGCCCTTGTCCTCAAATCACAGAGTGACTCAGCCCCTGGGCCACATCTTGGCATCACCAGCATGAAAAACCTTGGCTAAGCCAGGCTGGGCTCTGCAGGAGTCTTGTGCAGAGCAAGGAGCCATGCCCATCCACAGACCTTTGTGTCACAGGGATCTCACACCCTGCCTTTGACTTCCTCATATACACTTAAAGGTTGGGAAGTCCAGCTGCCCTTTTGGGTATGTTCAGAGCTCTTCACGTTCTGTTGTATGTAAAAACTACCTGTAGACAAATCCCGTGAAGCACCAGATCCTGTTCATGTCCTGAGGCCAACTGGCACATCCATAGCACTAAGCTCATCAGTTCCAAAGAGGGCAGCACATCAGTGCTACCTACTAGGAATGGTTTGTGGTTTATGCTAACTCCCAAGCCATGCCCAAGAATGGTTTGGCCACATACTGACTGGTTCAAACCAAAGCAGTTCCTGGGATCCCAGTTTTTACCACTGGCTTCCTCGGCTGTTCCTGATCTCAGTACATTTGCTAACATTGTGGTATACTTAGGCAGCTGTTCTTGTGGTGGAGTGGTGATTTGCCAGCTGATAAGGTGCTGCCTACAGCTCAGCTGTTAATCGTGCAGCTAGCTTGCACATCGATTGTGACTGGAGCAGAATAGCAGACCACACTTGCGGGGAGCTCAGCTCCAGTGTGTGCAAAATGCCCAGGTCAGTGTCAAGGTCTGGGAGCCACAATGTTATTCACCCTGTTTTGCTGTTGGCTTGTGGGAGTCCAGGTCGTGCAGATAAGGACATGCTTCAGAAACTCCCTGTCACAGGTTAGAGTGATGAACCAGATTTCCACTGGCAAAACTCTGAGATGGCACACTCTTCACGTTTGAGTGCATCTTTGAATCCTTTCCAGTTTTCCAGCCTCTTGTTCTGAAAGTGAAGGCACAGCATCCTGTAATGTCCTTGTTCCTCTTGTCCAGTGACTCCATCTCAGAATGACAGAATCACACAGAATCACAGAATGACAGAGTGGTAGGGGTTGGAGGAGACCTCTAAAGATCATCTAGTCCAACTTCCCTCCTCAGGTCACTCAGGAATGCATACAGGTGGGTTTGGAAACCACCAGAGAAGGAGACTCCACACCCTCCCTGGGCAGCCTGTGCCAAGGCTCCCTCACCTTCACAGTATGGAAATTTTTCCTTAAGTTTAAGTGGAACTTCTTGTGTTACAGCTTTTATCCGTTACACTTTGTCCTATCACTGGACACTGCAGAAAAAAGTATTGCCTCATCCCCCTGACGTGCACCTTTCAAGTACTTGTATTAATGAGGTTCCTCCTTTAGCCTTCTCTTCTCCAGGCTGTACAGCCCCAGGTCCCGCAGCCTTTCCTTCTCACAGAGCTGTTCCAGTCCCCTCAGCATCTTGGTAGCCCTGCACTGGCCTCTCTCCAGCTCTTCCCTGTCTCTCTTGAGCTGAGGAGCCCAGAAAGGGACACCGGACTCCAGATGAGGCCTCAGCAGAGCAGAGGAGAGGGGGAGGAGAACCTCCCTCCACCTACTGCCCACACTGTCTTCTTCATGCCCCCAGGATGCCACTGGCCTTCTTGCCAACACGGGCACGTTGCTGCTCATGGTTATTTGCTGCCCACCAGCACTCCCAGGTCCCTCTCCACAGAGCTGCTCTCCAGCAGGTCACCCCCAGCCTGTCCTGCTGCAAGGTGTTGTTCCTCCTGAGGTGCAAGACTAATGAGGTTCTTCTCTGTCCATCTCCTGATGATGTGAGAGGCTTCTGCCAGGGACATGCTCATCATCCGTATCTCTCTGAGAATGTGTTTTCTGGGCTCTGCAAGTGACTCTTCTGTCTGTCTTAATTGCTCCTGGAGACCACAAACATGCATTTCTCAGGAATGCCCTGGGGCTGGGTATATTCAAAAGTGAATGATTGCGTTTAAGCAGAGGTTACCTTTCCTTGTCACTCTGGCTGTGGTTGGTGGTGGCCTTATGGTTGTCTTTTTTCTTTTCTCAGGTGCCCTCTGAGGTTCTTTCTGTAAAAAATCACAGCACTGAACTTGGTGCTACACAAGCAGCTTGTAGAAGGACACTGTCTTGTTTACAGGGAGGGAGCACACACAAACAGCAGCCTCAGTGTCTTCATGCACTCCCGTGTCTAATTTCCAGACAAGATCTGGCTTTGTGTGCAGTTCCACGTACCCGTGTAGGATCCTGCCACACACGTTGTGTTGTGAAATCTCAAAATGGTGATAGTGCAAGCCCATGAGTCGATCAGGACAGCTTCCTGAAGGATAGCAACAGCTGAGTTTGGCTGCCAGCATTGCGTCCAATGGCATTGCACTGCTAGGGAAGTCATCTCTGCCTTCTGCATTGGGTTTTCCTCCCCACTCTAGAGCAGGGAGTAATGCCAGGCAGATGAGATGGCCAGATTGAGTTGCATAGTGTGTTTATTCCAAGCTGCCCCATTTTTCTGTCACAGTTGATATATAAATACTGTCTCTGGGCTGCTTCCTACGCAGTTCTGGGTGGTGTGCCAAGCATTCATGATGTGCACATCCACAGGGCAGCCCCAGAGCTTAGAGGAGCTGGATTTTACCATCACAGTCTTCACTGAAGAATTGCATTAATGTAGGATTTTATTGGGGCTTTCCAGACCCTACAGAAACGTGAATCTTCCCTGCTTAAGAATCTACTCTGTGCCGAGGCTGAGCAGGAGCATATCATGCCTGGCAGCCCTGCTTCTGCTAGCGCTGGAGCTGAATGAAGTAAACTTTCCAACAGATGAACGTCTGAGCTGCAGTGAAAGCACCTCAGATCTGCAAGCAGCTGCCCTCATGAAGACCCGATGTGAATGTCGCTCTTCTCTCTGATAGGAGAGTCTGCAGTGCTCTGAGACGAGCTGCAGGGACTCTTCATGTGATTTTGAGCTGCAGGGGTTGGTTAAGTGGCCATGACAGTCTCTTGAACTCTCAATTCTTTTTTTTTTCTCAGGACAGCCCTTCATGCATTTCCTATTTTGATCTCTGCAAGGTGGAAGGAGCCTACTGGGGGCCCTTCGTTGTCTTTAGCTGGGTTTGGCAGCCTGGACACGTGGTCAGCACTGCTAATCCTTCTTACGTGTAACGTGCTGTGAGCAATGGGCTGTGTCTGCCACTGCAAGCAAAGCCCTTTAGAGCCAGTCAGGTGCCTTGCAAGCTTGTCCTCCTCCTCCGCTGTAGGACACTGCAGAGGGTGCGCTGTGCAGTGGGCACGTTTCTCACCAACCAGGAGGAGTCCTGGCTGGTGTGTGAAGACTGCCAAAGCCCACGGGTGCCACAGAGGGGTAGCTGCACAGGCAAGGAGCAGCTCAGTGTCCACAGACCTCTTCCCCACAATGGGAAGCCTCCCACTCGCCCAGGAAGCACCAGATCATGCATGTGTTGCTGTTGGCAGGTGCTCAGCCATGGGCACCTGCTGTGCCACTCCTCTCTGGGGATAGACTCACTGGAGAAGCTGCTCCCCGTAGCCCTGGCCCCTGTGCTGCCATGGGCAGATATCGGAGGCCCTCGTGGTGGTGTGCAGGGCAGAGTGCTTGTTCTGAGACCTCTTCTTTTGCCTCTTTTCCTGTGCCTTGCCTTGGTCCATCGCTGGCTCATCCAGACAGGCCCCCGTCCCCTGTCAACGTGACTGTGACACAGCTGAAGGCAAACTCTGCCACAGTCTCCTGGGACGTCCCAGAAGGAGACGTGGTCATCGGCTATGCCATCTTACAGCAGGTATCCAGGCTCTGTCCCCGTGGGGCTGGGGACCCCTCTCACTGATTACCCGCATGCTCCTGCGTCAGCCCTGTAGCTGCAGTTTGGAGCTCCTCTGGTGCCTGCCTGAGGACACCTCTGCTATCGAGCAGCCCTTGCCAGGGCGCCGTGTCTGAGCCATCCGTCCTGGGGGGAGGCAGCAGGCCGTGGGGCTGCACCGGGGACAGCTGTCCCTCCAATGCCTTCCCTGTGATTTCTCTAGATAAGGATGGCGCTTCAGCCGTGACCGTAGCCCTTCTTCGCTTGCCTTGCTCTGCCTCTGCAGCCCCAGATGATGGCGGCTTCTCCAGAGAGGCACCTGGCTCTCAGGCCGCACAGGGATGCTGCATAGCAAAGTGCTGGCCAGCCTGGCCCACCCCAGGGGTGGATGACTGCCCGGGAAGGGAGGAGTAAGGGCAGCGTGCCCAGCGCAGCCCTGCAGACAGGGGCCCGTGCCCGGTGCAGCCGGGAGGAGCCTCCCGGGGGATGACAGCCCTTCCCTCCCTCCGGCAGCGGCAGGACGGGCAGATGCAGCGCTTCATCCGGGAGGTGAACACCACCAACCGGGCCTGCGTGCTGTGGGACTTGGCGGAGGACGCGGACTACGTCATCCAGGTGCAGAGCATCGGCCTCTACGGAGAGAGCCAGGCCAGCAAGCGCGTGCACTTCCGCACGCTGAAGGAGACCGACCGCCTCCCCTCCAACAGCTCCAACCAAGGTGAGGCAGCTCCTCCAGCGCGCTCCTGCAGCTCCCTGCAGATCACGGGCCCAGCTCTGGCAGCTGGTGAGGAAGGTGCTGCCCTGAGCAGCAGGCTGCGTGGGACACACCGGGTCACCATGGGCTGTACAGGCTGCTGTTGTGTCTGCTACGGCCCCAAGCCCTGGTTTCTAGCCCTCCTATCTCAGGTCTTGGCACCCCCTTCAGCTAAGCAGGCTGAGGCCAGGATGAATGCTGTGGCCCACTCAGCTGCTGCCCATAGGAAGCAAATACTGAACAGCTTCGCAGCTTTCCCAGCCTGTAAGCTACCAAAGGACAAATGGTAGAGCCCCACGGTCTCCTTTCCTACTCGTATCCACGTTGTGCCTTCTTGCCTTGGGGTTGCCTACATGAGAGACAGACCAAGAATCCAAGAAAGACGATGCTAGAGGGGGTCCACTGCGCATGGAAGTCTGTCTCCAGCACTAGCCATAAGAGGGGGACTTGAGGAGAGTATAACAGGGCAAACAGATGGGTTACTTTCCTCACAAACTGGGACCTTCCTAGCCTGCCCTAGTCCCTAGGGCAATGGTTACTGCCTCAGTGGTTACTTCCATGCATTGCAAAGTTCCTACTTGAAGCCAAACAAGCTGTTAAACTATCCTTGGTACCAAAGACAGTCAGGGATTCTGTCTGACACAGGAAAGATGTGGGCTGCGTGTCCTCATCCCTTACTCGTCCTTGGCTGGGGGAGGTGGGCCTTGCTCCTCAGGAGCTCCTTCTCAGGTTCTTGAGTGTTGCTGGTCCTGAAGTAAGTTCTGGTAGGAGGATATCTGCTGCCAACCCTGCCTGGCTTCTCCTCTCTCCAGGTGACATCACCATGGAAGGGCTGGACAAAGACAGGCAGCTGCAGACAGGAGAGATTATCATCATTGTGGCTGTGCTGCTGATGTGGGCAGGTGAGTGCCACAAGCCGTGTTCTGGGGCAGAGGTGCAATCCGAGGTGCAGAGGCATATTGGTGTGGGTCTGGCATCCTTTCCAGTATGTCTATTGAGTGTCTGTAGGAGCTCAAGCCAGTGGGGTGAAAGAAGCAACCACAGGCAGTGCTGAGCAGTGGTAGCCTGGAGCAGGTGGGCTGGCTGGCCTGACTGCTGTGCTGGAAGAGCAGGAGGCAATCTGTGACCCAAGCAAAACGGAATTACAGGTTGGGAGCATCCCAATTGACACCGTCATGTGGCTTGGGCCTTAACTGGCTTGTTTGACATCTAATCACACTGCTGCGCTGGCTGGTAGTAGCTGTGCCTTAATCTACTAAAACTGTCAGATGGGTGATTTGCTCCTGTGCAGTGCCTGATTAAAGCCAGTGTTCTGGCAAACAGCAGGTTGCCCCAGGGAGCAAGGAGGCCGAGGAAATAAGTCAGCTCCTGACTGATCACGTGCAGCTGCTGTGAATGGGAAGTCATCTGGCCCCTACTCCCTTCCCAGGACGTCAATTTTCTAGTGGCATCTTGCAAGAATCTCTCCCTGTCCTGGCCTTGAACACTTTTCTAGTGCCCTGGAAGAAAATATAAGGTGTGTGCTGCTGGTTACACCTCATGTGGGCTGTTGTGCCAGAGCGCCATCAGGGACAAACAGGTTCCAGTCTGCAGGTGGCTGTGATAACACACTGGGATTTTAATGGATCCATTTGAATGGATCTAATGGTTACTGCCCAGAGAATTGCTCCAGGATCCCACGTCCAGGAGTGGTACATGTTGCTGTGTGAGATGGGTGCTGTAAAACCAGGACAGAGCGACTGACCCCACAGTCAGTTTGCAGGACAGAGCAAAACCGAGGGATGGCTTTTGAGAGGGTTGCAAGCACTGGACTGGTAACTTAATGCCTTGCTGGAGGCACTCAGAAACCCACTCAGCTGCTAACTGACCTCAAGGGCTGTTCCCTTCTGAGTGCCTCAACATCTGCCTTTGGCCTCAGAGCCCTGAGCTCCAAGCACTGAGCACTCACGTGGGCCCTGATGGCTTTAGACACATCCAGGCCTTGTCTGCTCAAGGACACTGGCCTGGCCACACATGTAGAGGTGCCTGGGGTGAAGGGTGTGGGTGACCTGCACCTCTGGGCGCCTTGGGCCTGACTGCCCTCCAGCTGGGATGCAGTGGGGAGAAGGGGCAGACAGCGAGAGGGAGCCCTTCATCTCCTGTCTTTCCGCAGCGGTGATTGCCCTCTTCTGCAGACAGTATGACATCATCAAGGACAACGACTCCAACAACAACAAGGAAAAGACCAAGCCGTCCTCGGAGCACAGCACGCCTGAGCGCCCGAGCGGGGGGCTGCTGCGGAGCAAGGTGAGTGGGGAGGGCTGGCAGGAGGCCTGGTGGGTGACGTCTGCCGGGGCTTGCTGCCTGCACAGGCTCTGGCTGTCTCCAGAAACAGAAGTGCCTCAGCTCATGCTCTCACCCTAAAAACTGGGGATTTTAGGGTGCAGTGAGCCCCACTCTCTCTGGGGCAGTGTATGTGCCCCATGGGTGACTGGAAGAGAAACACTGGAAACAGGTGGTGTGATGTATGAGCTGGGATGGTTCCCACATGCAGTGTGGTGCCTGGCCCCTCACTGCAACAGTGCCTTCACAGTGCACCTCCGAGGCTGCACGTCTCCTGCTTCCCACAGACAGGTCTAGGGAGGCAGACTATCTGGGCAACTGTTCTTTGCACTGCTCGCTTTCTTCCTTTGCTAGGGCCTGCTCCAGTTCATCGCCACACAAGTTGTTTAAGGGAAGGACCCCAGAGCCACTTCCCCACCCTAATGGAGGTACTGTGGCGGGGTAGGGAGTGGTGCTTTCATCTGGCTGTGCCCTCAGCACCTGACACCTCCTGCTGTTAACTTGAGAAAGACAGTGATTTGTAACCCTGATGCACAGGCTCTTGATGGGACCTTGTGTCTCCTCTGCCTCCTGTATCGATGGTGCAACTCTACTCACTGTGTTACCCAACTGCCCCCGTTTCCAGTGGATGTCAAGACCAGAAACTTCTTGTTTGGACTTCAAGGTCCCAGTTCTCCTCCTCCAGATTTTCCACCTTCCTCATTACTCCTTGCTAAAAAGATTCCTCCTCTTTGGATCCCTGCTCCAAACTGCTTCTGCTCATAAAGGGCTGCAAAGGCAAGTGCAAGGGCCTGTGCCTACTGCCTGTGAAGCTCACCCATGCAGGGCAGATGCACCTCAGTTTGTCTTTTTGCATTCCCCACGCTCTTGGAATCCTTGCAGGTGGGCTGGCTGGCCTGAATGCTGTGCTAGAAGAGCAGGAGGCAATCTATGACCCAAGCAAAACAGAATTACAGGTTGGGAGCATCCCAGTTGACACCATCATGTGGCTTGGGCCTTAGCCCAAGTTTGTTCTTGCAGTCCTTAATTAAAAGCTGGGAACTAGGTATGGTAAAGAAGAAAAAAAAAAATCACTGAATTCACCTTCCCTCCTGGCTTCAGGGCCAAGCTGCTGTAAAGTAGCAGACAAGAGTGCAGCTCTCGATCTGAGCCCTGTTAAAAAATATGGTCATGGGGATACTCAGGTCCTGTACCCTGTAAGGCTGTGCTACAGGACACATGTGCTGCAACCAGGACCCCTTCCCAGCATCTTCCATGAGTTAACAAACCTGACGTGCTCTTCCATGAACACCTTCTTTTCAGTGTGAAGTGCTTGCTTGTGCTTGTTCTTGAGAAAATCCAGCTTGCCACCTGCAGCCTTTGCTGCCCTTGGCACACACCAGATCTGCCATGAGCACAGCAGTGAGACACGCCTGGCACTTATCAGGCCTCATCCATCCCTCCACATGCTTTGCAGACTCTCTGCCCATGGCAAATGTCTTCCCACCCACTCCTGCTCTGCCCCTGCACCTGCCTCCTGTCCAAAGACATCAAGGCAGAAGTCACCAGACATCCACAGACCCTGGACGCTGAAGAGTGGGAGGCAGGGGCGACTGGTTCACTCAAGAACACAGCAGTTGGTAGAAAGGCTTTCTGGGGAGGCAAGTATGTGGTTGAAGGGATTCACTTGGAGAGAGGCACCAGGCAATGCAGCTGAGCTAATTGAACCTTTCTGCCCAGAGCTCATCAGGTGCAAAAGGCCAGGGTGTCAGGGATGGCTCCCTCTGTCTCCTGTGGTCTCTTGCTGAAGCCAGGGCTCTGCTGCAGCTCACCCACACCTCAGGGCAGAGGCTCAGCTCCAGGTGGCAGCTCTGTTTCAGAGGAGGTCTGCTGGTCTCGGTGCCTGCTGTGGGAGGACCCTCGAGGACTCTGCCACGGGGTCTGCAGCCCAGGGCCTTAAAGCAGATTTCTTTTTTTTCCTCTCACAGAAGAAGTCTCCCTCAGTCAACATCATCGAGGTTTAAAAGCGCAGCACCAGCTCTGTGTGTCTGGGGTCCTGGGTGTCCTGCCAGAGCCAAAGCAGGCCTGGGAAGAAGAGGCAGCACCGGGTGCCCAGCCTGGAACTCTGCATGCAAAGATCCGCGTACCAGAACTTACGCTTTCCCGAGGGCCTGGCCCCGAGGGGGATGTGCATGGAGCCGGCTCCGGTCCTGCCCGGCCTGCATGGCCGGCCCTGCCCCTGCCACCGCACAGCACTGGGCCAAGACCCGGGAAGCCCAGAGGAGCAGAGGGGCTGCTGTGCTGGTGTAGGAGGAGGCCAAAGACCCAGCTGCAGCCGTGTGGGGCCAGACCACCTGCCCAGGGGGCAACCTGGAGCAGCCCTTGCTGTCCGCAGCTGTGTCTGGGCTGCCTGGGGAGGTGGGAGCTGCTCCCCTTTGGGCTCTGAGCCTGAGGGCGCGGGGCAGTGCAGGCAGCTGCCCCAGCAGGACGTTGTTGGTGGGGCTGGGCTGGGCAAGCACAGCTGAAGAGGGAGTTCCTGCTGGGGAAGGGGGCTGCCCTGCACCCCGTCACGGCTGCGCAGGGGCTTTATGGCCTCTCTCTGCTGCAGGGGACAAGGACACAGATGGGCACAGGGAGGGAACACTGCAGAGCATGCAGCCAGGCCTGGCTTGCTGGCAGCAGCTGCGGGAGCTGTGGAGCTGGCGGTGCCAGGGCACAGCTGCGGCTCTGCCCTTTCCATAGTAGGGCTCAGTCCTGAGGCGCTCAAGCTGTTTGTGAGGGACCCCTGAGTGCCCTGTGACTTGCCATGCTGAGCTGCCTGGAGGTGAGAGTGTGATGAGGCCCAGCACAGCCTGTGGGCTCAGCAGGATGTGTGCTGCAGAGCTCAGCAGTGCTCTGAGGACAACCCCAACCACGCCACGTCCCACTCCTGGCATCTTCTGTCTGGCAGGAGGGTGATCACTGCTGATGTTCCCCTCGTGGACCTAGTGCCATCACCTACCCCAGGGTGGCTGATGTGACACAGATATGATGGAAAAGGGCTGGCCTGGAATGCCCAGAGCTGGTGCACTGCTGGCTCACTGTTATGTGCCCATTGTTCCTGATCACGTGAAGACAACATGAGCCATCAGCCACCCTGCGGCCAGTGAAGCGGTGATGTCTGAACTGTGCTCCAGAGCTTGAGGGTAGAAATCTCTCCCTCGGCAGCTGCATTGGGCCTTTGCTCAAGGCTGAGGCCAGGACGAGGCGTGCCCTCTCGACAGCAGTAGGAACAGGGTGATATGATGAGGCTCTCTGCTGCAGCGATGACAGCTGGTGCCCTGCCTGATGATCTCCCTCCACGCTCTGCTCTGCAGCCTGTCAGTGAGCTGGGGTGATGGCTGTGCAGCCCTGGACTCAAGCATCACAGGATCCAGTGTCTTCCAGGAATAAACCTCCCAGTAAAGCACTTTAAGGACACTTCCTTCTAGGTGCTGCTCAGCTCCTGCTGCAGGACAAGGTAGGGAAGGGACAGGATAAGCCACTCGCAGTGGCATGGTCATTTGAATAAAAGCATCCTGGCTCAAAGGCAGCATTGTGTCTGCGGAGTTGTGTGCATGCATGTGTAGGTGCATCTGGACATGGTCCATATGTGTACCAGCACTTCCTGAACATCTGTGTATGACCCTTGGAAGGAGACCTGTTCTCACATACTGTGCAAGAGCTGCAGGTCCTCTAAGATCAGCTTGCAGCCCTCTCTGGCCCTGGTGGGAGTGCCCATGCTGCACGTTGGACCCACGTTGTGCTCCTGGACAAGCTGCAGTTGCAGACTGGCCCACTGAGGATGGCATCACAGCTGCTTTCTCTGCACAAAAGAAACAGACTTCAGAGAAGAGACAAGTGTGTCAGCAGCCAGATCCCAGCAGGCTGCTGGCTAGAGTGATCTGTACTGCGCCCATGTCAGGAGAGGGGGTACCTGAGTTGCAAAAGCACCAAGGTGGTTGGGTGCAGTTTTTTCAGTGCTGTAACTTGGGCTTGGAGGGAGCACGGCTGTCACTGCAGAGAGACCAACTAGCTTGTTTTGCCAGCTAACTTTTGTTTTTTAGGGCTGAGTTTTTAAAAGCTGCTGCAGAACAGCATGGTTCAGTGCAGGGCAGGAAGGGCTGTTAAACCCACACTGCTAGCAGGTCAGCCATCCCTCAGGACCTTCCAATGACCTGCTCACCCTAACAACTCAATCAACAGCTACAGGTTTCTTCCTGCCCTCCAGCTACTGGAGGAAAGAAGTGAGACCGTGACTTAACATGTAAAATCACAAGTGAGAAAACCAGTGCTCAGCTCCTGCCCTGTGGGGCCATCCCCCACCTCGAGTGTGAGCCTTCCCCACAGCACCCACCTGCCACACTCACTGGGAAACAGCTCCAACAGGGCTGTGGGGTCACCAGTCCCAGAAAGGGGAGATGTGCTGTGGTGAGACAGGAACCCAGCAGCAAGGTATAGGACCTGTCAGAAGGCAGCTGCAAACACTTGCCAGAGAAGCCAGGCACCATGCTGGCTGCAGCCTCCCCTGCTGAGGATGGAAGCCCAGTGTAGGGCTCACCTCTGGCTCTAGAGCACAGCTGGGCACACCGGGCTGCACCCCACAGCAGAAGCAGTACATGGGGGCTGGTGTCCTCCATGGCCTCGGCACAGTCAGCTCCCATGCTCGACACAGCCCTGTCAACCCTCAACAGAAGGAACAAGTCCCTCAGGGCCGGCAGCTGCAGGTCCCATGGGCACAGGGCATAGCCCAGGCAGCCTCTCCACAGGCAGCACGGCAGAGACACGGTACCATGGCAGCCCGTGCAACACTCAGACCTCAAGGACACCAGTAAAAAACTCAGTTTATTTCCCTATAAAGGCAGAGCTTTCCCTTAAAAACCAGCTCGTTTCACTCGTGAGAGGGCGTGGGGCTGAGCTTCGGGGGCAAGGCCTTCCTCCCTCACTCCTCCAGGCCAAGAGCGATGGCTCGCTGGGGTCATGCATGCCAAGCAAGTCCCCCACTGCCACTGCGAGGAGCAGGGCGAGGCGGGTGGGACACAGCGCAGGCTCTCGGGCTGGGAGCACTGCTCATGCGGGCAGAGAGCGGGGCAGGGAGCGGGCGCCGCGGGCTGCGTGGCAGCAGTGCCAGATGACACCGTGCCTGGCGGGTAGCAGCGGGGGCAGTGCCAGGCACTGTCTGGCCCAGGTGCAGGCACAGGGTGAATCCTGAGTGGCTGGTCATTGTTGCGGAGATTTGGCTTAGCCCAGGGGAGTCTTGGGGCCAGCAGTCCTGGGGCCAGCTGTGGGGAGGTCTCCAGCCTCTCCAAGCCCCTTCCAGCTGCCTGGGGGTTGCCCCACACGGTAGCACAGTAGCTGTGCAGTAGGAGAGGTTGCTCTAGGCACAAGAGGTGCTGACTCTGAAAACCAAGAGGGAGGAAGACCCAGTCCATAAGGTGTGTGGTTGGGAACCCAGCACAGCCTGGAGGGGAAGCAGACCTTCCCACGTGAGCCATCAGCCCCCTACCACTGCAGAGGACGTGCTGGGGGATGTGGCAAAGCAGCACTGAAGGAAGGAACTTACCAGCTGGGCTTTGGGCTCCCATTGCCAGCTCCTCCATGCTGCTTTGGAAGAGAACAAGCACCCATCATACCCTACGGCCTGCTGAGAGACACAGTGTGCTCGTGGCCCTGCAGTGCAGGCATGGCACAGCACTACCTGGCACGGCGTGCAGAAGGCCCTGCCCCACTTGCTACTCAGCCTTTTCCCCAGGCCAGCCCATCCCGAAACTGCAAAGCTGTTATCTTCTTCCCATCAGGAACTGTACTAGTACCATCAACTCCTCCCAAGCACAGGACAGACATCAGCAAGCTCAGCCCCAGAGCAAAGAGAAGTCAGCATGACCAGAAAGCTCAGCGCCAGCCCCCAGTGCACTCAGAAGCCAGCATGACCGGACCTCCACTCGGGTCCAAGCCCCAGGGAAATCAGCGGAAGGAAAGGGACAACTCAGAGTCCCACCTGGGAAACATGTCTGGCTGGGCTGGCCTCAGCAAAGACTGACAGAAACGAAACAGGCAACATCTCTGGGTACATTCTGAAATGACTTTCAGTATCTGTCTTCCCCACAGCTCCACTGCAAAAGCTGAACTGCAAGATCTGACCCGCTCCACAGCTCAGCTACCTGACCTTTCAGCTTGAGCACTCTGCTGACAGAGGCAAAGCAAGCTCCTCCTTGCTCCCATGCAGATCTCCTCAATGCTTCCACCATGCCAGTCCCACCCCAGCAGCTCCTCTTACATGGGATGCAGAGAAGGAAACAAGACAGGGTCCATCAGAGAAACCCTTGAACATGAGCAGCAGCTCGCCACCTACCCAGATAAAGTTGCGCTGATGTTATCATCTTCCTCCTCCTCTTCCTCCTCCTGGCAAACAAACAAAACAAAACCCCACCATGACACTCCACTGCCTGGGCAAGTCCTTGCCAGGAGCAAAGCTGGACTGCCCAGAGCCTGTTCTGTAGCAGCAGGGCAGTCCCTGGCCCCTTCATGAGACACACAGTCATCCACCAGCCATAGACAACAGGTGCCTACAGGGGGAAAACTGGCCCACCCCTGAGAAGGCTGTACACAAGTGTGAGCCAAAGCACTGCCAGGCTGGGCCAACACTGGAGGCATGAGGCCAAGGACCAAGAGTCCAGAGGCTCAGGGGCAGGGACGCGGTGAGAGAAGCAACGCTGGCAATGCTCTGACTGGCTTTGGACTCACAGTAGGTGTTGTGCAGATGGGCAGAGCTGAGCCTTAGCCCAGGTTGACAACATGATGACCAAAGGGTCATCTTCTTCAAAGACAGCATCTCTCCCCTAGCCATGGCACCAAGTATGCAGAGCAGGTGTCTGTCTGACAGTGCTAGCAGAGCAGGGCCAAGGGTTGCAGCAATGCTGGGCCCGATGAGAGCTCCTGGAGCAAAGATCACCTAAGGAACTGCATCTGCTTGTGAGCCAGACAGAGCACAACGCCCCTCTCATATCAGGCTGCCATCTGCGAGGGGGGCTGCACAGGTATTGACAGGGTGCTGCAGGGCTGGGAGCAGGGAGCTGTGTAAAGGTTACTCTTTTCCTGCCCTAACGCAGGACGGCTCTGGGCATGGGCCAGATTTGCACATACTGTACCCCAAACTGGTGTCTGAAGGGAGGGCTCCCCGGGGGGGCTGGCTCACTTGGTCTGCTGGGCTCACTGCTCTCCAAGACACATGAAGGGTGAAGGGGCTGTTCCTGCCTAGAGCCTGGGACAGGGCAAAAGCAGCAGAGTTAGTGCCTGCAAGCTGGAGAAGGCCCGGCGGGGATGTACAGGCAGGACCCTAGGCAAGGCACAGACATCCCTGCTGTGCTTAGGGGAGGGTGCACACAAGAGTGTGGGATCATTGTTCAGGGCTGGTACTGCAGGGCCCTGAGCTGTGCTACAGCTTAGCAACACAGAAGAGTTAAGCATGGATAGCAGGGAGCACACCCCCTGCCCCAGGCAGCGACAGGGCAGCTCCCCATGTGGGGCAGCAGCAGGGAACACAACAGCAGGGACAACACTCGCCCTGCTTGGTGTGTCCCACCAGTGAGCCAGCTCTCCTCACACAGCCCAGGCCAGAGTACCAGACTGGAGACCCCAATCCCAGGGCTAGGCAGAGGGATATGTTTGAGAAATTCCTCCTACCTGCATGTGCTGCTTCCCAGAGATCCAGTGCCATCTGGAAGGCCTGGGCCACCGTCAGAGTCACAGCCTGAGCCTGTGTACAAGAGAGAGGGGGAATATCTACTTCCATCCAGGCCCTCAAGCCAGGACAACTCCACTGCCATGAAATCTGAAAGCCTCCAGATCTCCCTTGCTGCCCTTCTGTGCAGAGCACACAGGGAAGACCAGGGCTCAGTGCTGTGCCTGTGAGCCAGCCATCCCCAAGCGGAGATCCCAGACCTGGGAATCTCCTTTGGTTCACCACCTGCCTCTGCAGGGTGTGAGCACATGTGCTCTCTGGCTCTGCTTCCAGCTGAGGTGCAAAGAGGTAAGGGCCTCCTCTCTCTTTGCAAAGTGGCAGAAGGAAAGCCCTTGCTCCCAACCTATACCTCACATAGCCAAGAGCAGAAGGGAAGTGCTTACAATCTTCTTCTTGGGCGAGAGGAAGGCATGGCACTCCAGTGCACCGCTCTCCTGGCTCTGGGCAACGTAAGCGAAGACTTTGTTCTGCAGCTTGTCTGTTGTGCAGTAGGAGATCCTGCAGGCAGAGAGGAGCTGCTCAGGGCGATAAGAAACACGAGCACCAGTCTTCATCTGTGTTGGCATGCTTCAGCACATCAACATCAGCAGTGCTGGCCATCCCAGGCTTCCATCTGCCTCAGATGACCCAGCACCCACATCTAAAGCACAGCCAGCAGCAGTAAAAAAAAACCCACATCAGCTCTCACAGCAACTGCCTTCAGCCAGCCCCAGGAAGCTGCAGTCTATGACACCCTCATGCCACTGTGGCCAGAGGGGTCCTGTGTCAGTGGAAAGACAGACCTGCCCTAAGTCCAGGGCTTTCTAACTCTCACCCACAATGTCCTGCTGGAATTCCAGAAGAGACAAGCTGGGCCCAGAGAAGACAAATGGACCAACCCAGAACTCAAGGCTTCCCAGGACCCTACATGCATTCAGCCCCAGGCAGTGGTGGGGGGCAGTGCCAGGGGGCACAGCCAGGAGGGGGCACAGGCTTCAGGGAGTAAGAGGAAGACCTAAGCTTGAAGGTGTCACTGACAAAAAGCCCAGCCTTCCCTGGCTTCTCAAGATCCTACTCCCTAGTCTCCAGCTGGCTGCTGGCAAACGTCAAGGCCCTCCACATGCCATGCTCACCTGTAGATGGAGATGTTCTCAACCATCTCCTTCGTGTCTGCATCCTGCAGCGAGATGCCCCTCGGAGACACTGTCAGAATCACCTTCTGGAACTTGCGAGCTCCCACTCGTGCCTGGCGGTGGGGAGACACCAGACACCTCTGCAAATCTGGCAAGGGTCCTCACCTCCCTTGCTGGCAGGAGTCACTCAGGTTCTGCACAGAGTGCCAACCACTTGGACGCTTGCTGCAAAAGCTCCTGCTATCAGGATGGGAAAGCACAGCCTGGAGATCAGTCATGCGCTGCACAGAGCAGCTGTGGAATCTGTTCACACGGTTCCACACATACAGGAAAGGACAGGCCCTCCGTCCCCCATGGACCTCCCTCTGCTCTCCATGCTGCCATGGCCACAGCCTCAGGCTGCGTTCCCAGCACAGGCAGCCATGGCTGTCCTGGAGAAGGCAGCTTCCCATCAAAGCATGCAGGCAGAGGCCAGGCAGCCTCCTGAGTGCCACCCTCTTTTTCAGCACAGCATGGTCCCTTGCTAGGGCTCAGGGCTGGGACACCAAAACTTCCCAGCACTCAGGGGCTGAGCTCTGAACCATCTCCTTTCCACCCTGGCACAGCAGGTCTCCTACCGTGGCCATGATCCTGCGAATGGCAGCAGCAGCCATGTCTTCTCCTTTGGGCTTTTCTACCAGTGTCATGCCTAGATACTTGAGCGTGAAGCACATCCCCTCAAGCAACGGCTCCTGCATGTCAGCCCAGCTCTCAGGAAGTTCTGCAAAGACAAAATGCCTCAGAAGCCACATGCCAGCAGCCCCACGGCTCGTCCCAGCAGAGCCACCCCACCCTGTTGCAGCTTTACTGCTCCTGGCAGCAGCGCTGGTACACTCAGCAGGGCAATCTCCTGGCTCTCTGACATTCTTGGGAGAGGAACAGAATGAGAGGACAGTTGAGCCTCAAAGGTTTAGTCCTTCATCCCTGGAGGTATGGATTATCAGCACACATAGAAAGCTCTTGCATTATCTGCATAGGGCCTCAGATGCTGCTGTGTTCACTGCTGCCTGTGAAAACCTTGCATCCCTGGGTCTCATCTACTACATCACTACAAGTAGGATGTTCTCTGTACTGAATTCATCTCACCCACCTAAGATGCTGGCACACTGCAGGAACAGCAGCATCCGCTGTCACACTCAGATAACAATCCCCAAGTCGTCTCAGTGTAACCAAACTCAACCCCTCTGGTTGCAGTGATTTGCAGCAGCAGGCTGCCGGGGAAGGGGCAGCTTATCCAGCACTCATGATCCAAGCTGAGGTGACTGGAAAGCAACTGCACCACCAACACCCTTTGTTAAGGAAGAAAGAGCTCAGGTCAGTATTTCAAGGATACAAAACCAGCTTCAGGGAAAACAATGTTTCAGTGATGAACTCCTGCACACAGAGGGATGAGAGCATTACTTTTCAGGTCACAGAATTAAAGGGACACTGGCTTCTGTCTCCTGTTATCCTCTCTTTTCAGGCTCCATAAAAATAAGATTAAGAAACCCTCAATGGGCAGAGTGTCTGTTCACTCAAGAGAGAGTGACTAGGGACAGTTCTCAGCATCTTCAGCTTCCTTCAGAAGCCAGTTTGTTTCACCAGCATGTTCGGCCACCCAGCAGGTGTGGTGGTGAGGGAAGGGGCCCTGGCCCTGCGGTGGGTCCCACTGCCACTACTTGTCTGCAGAGAACACAAGAAGCAAGCACTGCAGACCTCTGCTCCCACATGGCAGAGATGTTGGCTTCAACAGAAAGTTCACTTCCATTAAAGCTTTAGTTCTCAGACCACTGTGCCACACACAAAGGAATAATTATCTTGTGCCAAGCACTTTCTGGTGGTAATTTTCAAGGAGGGTTGAAGCAGATGTTGACACACATTTACTTGCCTCGAATCCCAAAGAGCACATAGACGGTGAGAGAGAAGATAGGCAAGAAGGACAAGACACAGTGAGACACAGTCTCTTCTTGGGGATCCAGCCCACAGAGACGGGAAGGAGCAGGAACATGCTCTGCTGCAAACACCAGGTTTGCACACTTCCCTGGGAATTGTCCAACTATCTACTGTTTGCACTAAGCTAATACTTTTCGGGGTTATTTTTCATCTCTCTCCTGGGATTAGCTCCCTGAACATTACTGGCACACTTGCAGAAGGCTCTGACTCATAATTAGAATAACCTGGACCCACAGGGAAATCAGGAGACCTTATTTGCACGGCACACTCCTGCACAAATGACAAGTACCAGGGAACTCACCTGGTACCATGCAGGCATCAGGGACCTCTGCCCAGGGCAGAAGAACACTGCCGTCACAGAACCTTGAGAGCAGCCCACATGCACCAGGGTGAGCTCTGCTGGGGTGAGCTCTGCTGCTCTAACAAAGCCTTTGGGCAGACACGACTGAGAAATCTCAGGCAAGAGCAGGATGCTGACGGGTCTGTGGGGGTCAGTCTTAGGTCTGGCTGTGCCACAGGGAGCACAGCAGTCAGCCTGCAGCAAGCCACGATCTGCCCCGCCACACTCGCTGCGTGTGCATGCATTTGTGCCTGCGGACAACCAGGCGCCGAGATTCGGGGGCGGCTGAGGCCCGCACAGGCTGCGGAGGGTGCCCACGGAGGAGAAGGTACCTCCTGGCTCCAGCACCCGGCAGCGCCTGTCACAGCCGCCCGAGTGGCCTCAATTCAAAAGCGGGGCAAGAGGCTGTCAGCGCGGGCTGGGAGCGAGGCAGGAGCGCCGGACGAGCAGCCACGGCGCTGCAGCCCCCCAAGTCCCGCCGCTGCCCCACAGCCTCCCCCGGCTGCCGCCGCCCCGCCGCAGCCCGTTCCCCGGCCCCGCCGCGCCGCCGGCTCCCCGCGCCGCCTCGCTCCCCTCGTCCCGGCCCCGAGCTGAGCGAGATACGCGCCCGCGGCCGGAGCGCTGACCCTCCCATCCATCCATCCATCCATCCATCCATCCATCCATCCATCCATCCGTCCATCCATCCGTCCATCCATCCATCCGTCCATCCATCCATCCGTCCATCCATCCGTCCATCCATCCATCCATCCATCCATCCATCCATCCGTCCATCCATCCGTCCATCCATCCATCCATCCATCCCGCCCTTGCCCGGCAGCCGCGCTCCGCACTCACTGCGCCGCCGGCGGAGCCCCAGCCCGTGCCGGGCGAGGCTCGGGCTCCGCAGCACGGCGCGCCCCGCCGCCCGCAGCGCCTCCATGCCGGAGCCGAGCCGAGCCGAAGCGGAGCGGAGCGGAGCGGAGCTCAGCACTGCCCGCCGCCGGGCTCGGCGCGCTGATGTCATCGGCGGCGGAGGCGCTGCGGTTACCGAGGCGACGGGGGCGCGGGGCGGGGCGAGGCGAGGAGGGCTCGGCGGCGACGGGAGCGCGGGACCGTCCCGCTCCCGCTCCCGGTGCGGGCTCCGGCTCCAGCCGCGGCGTTCGGCGCGATGCAGCTGCGGCACGTGCGGACGCTGCTGGCCCCGCAGGTCGGGCCGGGGCGAGGCGAGGCGGGGTGGGCCGGGACGGGGGGGGGTGGCGGCGGCGGCGCTGAGCCTGTGTGTGCCCCGCAGGCCGGGACCGCGCGGGTGACCTGCATGGCCTGGGCGGCCAGCAGCGCCCGGTTCGCCGTGTGCACCGCGGAGCGGGTGGTGCTGCTGTACGACGAGCAGGGCGAGCGGCGCGACAAGTTCTCCACCAAGCCCTCGGACGCCAAGGTGAGGGCCCGGGGAGGGGGGGGGGGGATGGGGGGAGCTTTGCTGCGGCGGGGCACGGCCGGCGGCGGCCCGGACAGGGGCTCTCGGGGCTGCCCCGGGTGGCTCACGCTGCCGTTCATTCTTTCCTTCCCCCGCAGTATGGCAGGAGAAGCTACGTGGTCAAAGGCATGGCCTTCTCCCCGGACTCCACCAAGATCGCCATCGGCCAAACGGACAACATCGTCTACGTGTACAGGATCGGAGAGGAGTGGTGAGTCTGGTGGTGTTGCCCGTTCCCGTAGGAAAACACAAAACAACCGCAGCTGTTTTATGCGGTGCTTTATTGAGGGCCCTAGGGACCTGAGGACTAGCGTCCAAAGTCAGAGCCCCCGTCAACGGAAAATTTCACCGAGTTTATATACTTTTCAAAAACGATTACTTCATGAGGGCGTTGTGCTGTGTACCAGCTTTCCTGAAGTTTATGATTACATTGTGCTTCTTCATACAGTTACTTAAGACTATAATTTTACATGTTTGTCTAGATACACAGCCATAAATTCTATAGATATCAAACAAATAATTATTTAAGATAACGATTTCTTTGAGAAAAATAAGATTCAACGTTCCGCACACATCACTAATCTGTTTGTTTGCTTGAGCCAGAATACACAAGCTCAGCATGCCCCACTAGTTCCAAAGTTGCTAAACATTAAACATTCCAACTACTCATCAGGCCTAAATTCAAGCCTTAGCCGAACTACTTCTAACTTTATATACTGTTATGCTAACAGTGGCAGGCTGCTCATTGCCCCCCCCGAGCAGAGGGGACGCGCTCTTTCCCACCCTGCGGAAGGCTTTTCAGGTGCGGCTGCTGCCCATGTCAGAGCTCTTGGCTTGGCCTGGCCCTCGGCCTGACGTGCGCTGTCTAATCTGCAGGGAATCACTCCGACGTTTCTGTGGTGAGCAGCAGATAGGATTTACTTGAGGAGCCCTGAGCGAGCGTGCACCAGCTGGGCTTCTGTG
>WBNH01003433.1:99470-141558 GCA_013401255.1 Urocolius indicus | reverse complement strand
TATTACTGAGCTGACATCATATGGTATGGAATATCTCCTTGGTCAGCCTGGGTCAGCTGTCCCAGCCATGGGCCCTCCCAAGATCGTGCCCACCCACAGCTGTTGGTGAAGGTGGGGGAAGGAATGCTGGAGGGACAGCCTTGATGTTATGCAGCAGTAGTCATAATATTGATATCAACAACAAGCACAGCACTGCAAGAGCTACTGTGGAAAATCACTACCATCCCAGACCCACTACATGTAGCTGTAGAGCTCGTGCTGCTCTCCCTGGTTTCGTACGTGTGCGACTGTGGCACACACCTGCCTCACTTCAGCCTCTTTTGCTGGCATGTGTTGTGCTAAAGGTGCTCAAAAAGGCAGGTCATCAGAATTTTGGGAGCTCAGAAGTTTGTGAGTTTTATTTTTCTGCCTAAAGTTGGCCTGTGGTAGACAACCAGTGTACAAAACTTACATGGCTTGTGTTTGCTGATAGTAAAACAGACAGAATACAAGCGGTAGAGTAACCAGATTGGGCAGTATTAGCAGCTTTCCTGGTAGTCATTTCTGTCTACCTTTTTTTTTTTTCTGCAGGGGTGATAAGAAGGTGATATGCAACAAGTTCATCCAAACGGTGAGACCCAGGCTCCTGTTAAACTCCGTTTTCTCCAGAAAATGTAGGATAAAGGCAATTAAATGTCTCCCCACTCACGCTCACAGGTGTGCTTGGCCAAACTGTCCATGGTACTTGATCTCCAAAAGATGCAGGTAGATCCTAAGATAATCTGTATATTTTGAGGCATCCGTTACTCTCCAAGCTTCAGAGGCCTCATTATGCCTGAGTACAACACAGGAACTGTTGAATGCAGTTAATTGCAAAACTTTGGGAGGTACTTTAGGCATCAGCGGACAGAAAGTTTTTATGGAGTTGAAAGGGAAAAGTAGAGGAGACAGAAGACCTAAGCAGAGCTGCTTCTGATGGACTTGCTGGAGTTCCTCTCCCAGGCTGTCTGTCAGGGCAACAGCAACCTCAGCCTCTGGGCTGAAAGCATACCTCAGGGTTGGCTTTTGGCCTGTCAGCGTGACTCCTTTTGGGCAATTTAGGAGGGCCCTCTAGCCTCTCTGAACACTCGTTCCTGGGAAACCCAGGTTGCTCTGGTGTTAAGTGAAGAAAGCTGTTGGTCAGCCTTTGTTTCTCTGTGGCTGAGCTGCTGAGATGAGTAGCCATGACACTGGAGCAGAGTGTCACCGGGCAAAGAGAGGAAGAGGGGCTCAGTGTCTGCTTGTTCCTTTCCTGAACGCTGTGGTGATTCAGGGTGTGAGTACCTGTAGCCTCACTAGAGAGTCGTTGTTTATTGCTTGCTGCCTGCCTGCTGCCATGACCAGCATCATGCCCCCCTGTCTCTCCTCTGCTCACAGCCTGGGAGGAGGCTGCTTGCCTCCCTCTGGCTGAGAGGCTGTGTGCAGCACAGGTCGGTTTTTTGTCATTTTTAATGTAGTGATTCATTTCTCTTTTCTCCCATTCTCTCATTTTCCCATTTTCCCCACACCTGTTTGATCATTTCTATCATCATAAATTCTATATTTGTATTCTTTTTACCAGTGTCTGATTTTCTCCCCTAACTAAATCTTGAGTTTTACAAATTTTTGATGTGTTCAGTCAATATGAGATCATTTATTGAGACCTTTCCCACTCCTGTCATTTGCAAGGCCTGTTGAGCACTCTTAAACGTCTTGTGAACACAGTGACACCATTCAGCTCTGATGGCAAGCAAGATGTCCCACTAGAGGGTCAGGAGGAGTGTTGACAAGTCTGACTTCTTTACACTAGTAGAACTCTGAGCAGTCTGACATCTTCACAATAGTAGACTTCTTTACACACTTACTACTTTGTGAGGCTTGTTTCTAAGCTACCAGTGGGCTGCTTGAGTTTGTACTAGACTCAAAATAAGGGCCTGGCAGATAATCACAAAATGACAGAATGGTAGGGGTTGGAAGGGACCTCTAAAGATCATCCATTCCAACTGCCCCGCCAAAGCAAGTCCTCCTGGATCAGGTCACACAGGAACATGTTCAGGTGGGTTTGGAAAGCTCCAGGGAAGGAGACTCCACACTCTGCCTGGGCAGCCTGGGCCGGGGGTCCCTCACCCTCACAGTAAAGAAGTTTTTCCTTAAGTTTAAGTGGAACTTTTTGTGTTCCAGCCTTTGTTCATTACCCCTAGTCCTGTCACTGGACACTACAGAAAATAGTGTTGCCCCATCCTCTTGACATACACCTTTTAGGTACTTATAAGTATTAAAGAGATCTCCTCTCAGTCTCCTCTCAGTCTCCTCCAGGCTGAACAGCCCCAGGTCCCGCAGCCTTTCCTTCTCACAGAGATGTTCCAGTCCCCTCAGCATCTTGGTAGCCCTGCACTGGCCTCTCTCCAGCTCTTCCCTGTCTCTCTTGAGCTGGGGAGCCCAGTACTGGACACAGGACTCCAGATAAGGCCTCAGCAGGGCAGAGGAGAGGGGGAGGAGAACCTCCCTCCACCTGCTGCCCACACTCTCTTCTTCATGCCCCCAGGATGCCATTGGCCTTCTTGCCCACAAGGCACGTTACTGCTCATGCTTAGTTTGCTGCCCACCAGCACTCCCAGGTCCCTCTCTGCAGAGCTGCTCTCCAGCAGGTCACCCCCAGCCTGTCCTGGTGCATGAAGAAAACACACAAATGTCTGGGAAATGGATGTAATAAAAAAATTATCTTGGTCATTGGTTGGACATAGCCAACATATCAGCTTGTATATCCAGGGTTATTTTGGTATCTGTTTGTAGCTGTGTTTACTGATGTGAATGGTAAGAATGGGAGACAGAAGTTAAGGTGAATAAATGAGAGTGTACATATGTCTAAAGCAGGCCTAGATGCTTAAAGTCAAACAGATGAGCTAGTGAGGCTGGTGCTGGTGGCACAGAGCCAAACACCAGCTGCCTTACTGACTGAAATTCTTACATTTATATGTGAAGTTTTTTCATTAACTCTCTGGGCTGTCTCTTATTCATCCCAACCCCCACTTGAGATTTTGAGAATACCTTTGCTTTGAACTTAAGGAACCTGTTTCTACCTGACCTACTTGGTGGCATCTGATAACTGTCTCACTCATAAATGTAAAAATAGACTATTTCTGATTAACCAAATTAAAATCTAATGTACAAATATTCTCATATCTGCTGCAGGAGCTGGCAGAGTCAAGTTATTTTTATGTTTCATACTCATGGTTACAAAAAGCAATCGTTTAAAGTAGCCACGATTTTGTACCTTCAACAATAGCCTGTGGAAAACCATGCATCTGATGTAAAAGTGATCTTCTCAGAAAGGCATCTCTACGACATATAACTTTTGTACTCTGCTTCAGCCCTTCTGACCCTGTTACTTTACCCCAGCTCACTGTTATATAGTTTAAGCTTCGTCAAGAGGGTCTCAATTCTCCTTGAAGGTTCGTCCACATGCCCCCATCTTTTCTCTGTCTTGGTCTGAGGAGTCTTACTGTTCATGAGGTGTCTTATATAGAAATGGGGCAAGAAGTACAGTGGAGCTCTTACCTCTCTTTTTACCTCCTCCTTGGCAGAGTGCTGTGACCTGCTTATCGTGGCCAGCGGAGAATATCATTGTCTTTGGTCTTGCTGAAGGAAAGGTAGAGAAACTTGTTATTTGTCTGATTTTCTTTTCCATTTACGGGCTACCAGGTCCTGGAAGCACCTGGGGCTGCAGGGTAAGAGGCATTACTGTGGGGCCCTGGGCATGGAAAGGCAACAGACAGATTACACACTGACTTACTGGTTACACCACAGTTTCCTGGTTCTGGTTCCCAATTAGTCCTTGGAGGTTCCACTGGACCGTTTGGTCCTTTTACTGAGCCTTACTAGAAATGTGGAAGTGTGACTCCAGCTTTTCCACTTCTCATCCTACTTACTGGGAAGCAATGAGCTTCCTGTGATTTCTGGCACTGGTAACGGACTGGGAAACCTCTGGGGATGTTACAATGGGGGACATCTACATTCTGTAGACAGAAGCAGCATTGATCAGATTCTCTTTCTCAGGTTCGTTTAGCCAATACAAAGAACAACAAGTCTTCCACCATTTATGGGACAGATTCCTATGTGGTCTCACTAACTTCCAAGTGAGTATGGCATTGCTTTAGTCTACACTGCTTTGGTTCAGTCTCCTCCCTGCTATCGACCTTGGAATAACTGATGGCAGCATGGGAGGTTGCCAGAGCGTCTCTCTGCAGTCAGTTCCTTCTTGAGATAACAAAATACTGTGCTTTCCAGAAAGAATTCCTTCCTAAAATCTGATGCCTGCATGACTGCACCACACACACACACTGCAGGGTGCAAGTCCCCCGTGAGATTGTTTACATACGTTCATTTCTTTGAACCCATTACTATATAAAGATTAAATTTGTCAACTTCATCTAGCTAATTACTAACATTAGTCAAGTTTAAAGGTTAAAAAAATGTAAAAGTATTATGCCAGATAAATCTGTGGCAAGACAATAATTAGGAAAATAACCATTAAGGGCAATCTTCAATTATTTTAATTAAGATTTCATTTCAACTACTGTAGTATCCTTTACCTTAAAAATTTAAGCTATGTTGTGGTCCTAGCAGGGGGATTTTCACTAAATGGTGTCAATCTGTTTTTTTTAAAACAAATTTTGAAACCCTCAAGCTGGTCTAGGACTCTGACTTCTTACTGCTGAGAAACCCCTCCAAAGCTTGTCTGCTTTTGCCTCTTTCTTTTCACACCCTGCCTCTCTTCCCCATTTCCCCTCCTCTTCCTCTCCTGAATCCTCCCCCCTCCCCCGCTGACTGTCTTCCGCTTTGTTTATTTCTAAACAAAGTTCACGCTGTCATTTCTGTGGTAACAATAACAAACCTGGGATTGCAGTTGGCAGAAGACAGATTCACGGTTCCTGGATCGCTACAGTGTTCATAGAGTTGGCATTCTGTTCTTGAATCATCATGAAAGAATGTTCTTACGTTGCATCATGCCTGTTTCTCCTTCCTTGCTCTCCTCTCCTCTCCATGCTTGTGTCAGGATAGCACAATGCTACAAATAATGGACTTAAGCCTGGAGTGTTTGTCCAGGTGTGTTTTTCTCTAAATTGTGTTGCTTTTAGGGATTCCTGGCATCACAGTATCCAACCTCCCTTACGGAACAGTTCCAATGCAAGGACTGTTTGATATACCTTGCTGTAAGAAGCTGTGTGCATAGTCATTATGCCACATCAGGTCACTCAGCCTCTCTGTATTTTAGTAATACAGACACTTTGTTATTGTGATTTTACTCGATGAAGGTACTTAGCTATCCACTCTCTTTTCCAATATCCATACTTTTGTCTTCTTTGTTTTTACAGATACCAGTACAGGTACTAGATATTTTTCTGTTTGTCACCTAGCTTGTCTTTGTGAAGGTTCAAGAGGAACATCAATGATGACCCTGGCACTGGCTCCTCTAGGCAGGTATATGAAAATAAAGGTGCAAGTTTTACTGCAATATTGCATCATCCTGTCTGTGTTTCTTCACAGTGTGTCAGGGAAGGGAATCCTGTCTGGCCATGCTGATGGAACCATAGTGCGCTTCTTCTTTGACGATGAGGGCTCAGGTGAATCACAGGTACCAAAGATTCTTCTTCAATGAGCAAAATTCCTGTTTGCACAGCCTACTCCCTAGCTCAAGATCTCTGGAAAAGGATCAGGATGTGGATAGAGTGCAAGTCTGGAGAGAAGCTGCGGTCTGTGCTTGCTAGCATAGCTTTTATGGAGCCATGATGAAGACAGAACGGTGACTAGATGCTCTGAAATACACTGAGTGTGGTGGTCAGAGGAGAAGTTACATTCCTGTGTATGAGACATAAAGCTTTTAAGGTGTCTGAAGAGATTTGATGTTAGAATGTTCAGGAGAATGATGCTTGAAGGAATCGAGTTCCAGGGAACAGCTATTGTTGTCCTCTCAGTAAGCAGTGTATAGTTATCCCAGTTAACCCTGAATCCCAAGTTCACACTCTGTCTGTGGACAGGATACTTGAGGCACCCGTCATTTCTCCTGAGCCTCCTGCTCCTCTGCAAAAGCCTCTGTGCTTCCAAGCTGTGGTGAAAGGAGTGCTCTTCTCACTCAGAACTTTTCTGTCCAGTTGAAGCACCTTGAGCATGTCTGTGCTCTACCATGACATGCTGAAGGCCCATATATACTCTGCTATATTAGGGGTGCATCCCAGTCTAGGTACTGGTACTGGTCTTCATATTGGTATCAGGAATCTTCTCTCTCAGTTAAATGAATGGAGTAGTTGGTATGTCTCTCAGTTCTGGTTTCTGACTACCTTCTTTCAAACTGGGGCAGGCAAACAGAGCGAGGCCAATAAGCTGGGCTCTACAGAAGGGCCTGATGCTGTCATTGGGACAGCTGAATGCAGAGGCTAGCTGGGGGCTAAAGCCATTCACGTTTTCAGGTTGTTCTTTCTTGTCTACTGTAGGGTAAGTTGGTGACTCATCCTTGCCCTCCTTATGCCCTTGCCTGGGCTTCCAACAGCATTGTGGCTGCAGGCTGTGATAAGAAGATTGTAGCTTATGGCAAGGAGGGCAATGTGATCCAAACCTTTGACTATAGCCGGGACCCATCCGAGAAGGAATTCAGCACAGCAGCTGCTGGTCCTGGTGGCCAGTCCGTTGTCATTGGCAGCTATGATAGGTATGGTGCCTGGTGGTAAAGTCTTCACATAGAATGCTCTCCTCTTCAGCCATACACAGTTCTTCATGTCTCTCATTTCTCATCTGTCCTCACAGGCTAAGGGTTCTGAACTGGAGCCCACGCCGCGGTGCCTGGGAGGAAGGAAAACCCAAAGAAATCGCTCACCTCTACACCATCACAGCTCTGGCGTGGAAGAGGGATGGCTCCCGCATCTGTGTGGTTCGTACCCTCAGCAGCAGCCCAGAGCCTACCAGCCACAGTGTGCTACTGAAGACAGAGAGAGAGGATGGAGGGAGGAAGAGAGGGAGGGTTTGTGAGCATGGCCACACCATCACCTAGGTGCACAATGCCAAGTGCTCAGGCTGGGTCCTTGTGCAAGGGGTGCTGCTGCAGTCAGATGTGCAGTGTGCAGAAAGCTGTAAAATGTCATGGATGATTGTGTAATGGCAGCATCCTCCTTTCTTCACAGAAGCCTAATTAGGTCAGCATAGCTTCTCAAGAGCAGTCTCGTGAGCATTCTTTCCTCCGAGCATCTGTGAGAAGCAGTGTCAAAACTGTGCTGTTACTTATACTCTGTGCTTCTGTGAATTGAAAAGTTCAGAGTTGCCTTTCTTCTACTTTCAGCCATTGGGCCTTGATCTGCCTTTGTCTACTAAGTTAAATAATTCTTTAATGGTCTTTAAATTAATGTTTCTGAAAATCTTTAAGTTGAATAACTTTCTAAAGTACCTAAATTATTTAAGAAGCTTGCGATTTACAACTTTTATTTAACAGCTTTTGCATCATTTTTATGTTCAACAATCACGAATCCTTGAAATATTTTCAGACAATTTATTGAATGTGTGAATTTGAAGGAGAAGAGGCTGAGAGACAGGGGATCAGTGAAACGAGTGGGGATGTTATAGAGAAAGAGATAAAGGTGGAATGATTATGCTGGAAGGGAGGAGAGATTGAGAGACGAGGAGAGGGAGAAGTGGGAGACTGAGAAGGATAACAGGGAAGATGAGGATAAAAGTGACTTTTAACCCCTCCTCTTCCAGTTATGTGCCAGTATTTGGTAAGCTCTGTCTCTGCGAATTTTTCAGTCTTTCTGTTTTCAAGAAAGTCAAGATAGGGCCAGTCCTCATGCATTTGGAGGCTTGAGCCCTGTTCCCCACAGCCAGGGACCTCATCTCTAATCCTCTTTATGTAAGCAGGATCTCCTTCACAGAATTCACTGACTGTGTGAGTTCATGTGTTTCCCCAGGGCACTCTGTGTGGTGGAGTTGAACAGTTTGACTGCTGCCTTCGCAGAAGCATCTACAAAAATAAGTTTGAAATGACATACGTGGGACCGAGCCAGGTAAGAGAATATCCAGTGGGGTAATGTCTCTTGTTGAAAATGGGATGCTTGCTAAAACTAGACGTGTCTGAAACTCTTCAGTTACAGTTTGTTAATTGCAACTTGTTGGGAAAGGCATAGGGGATATTCCGGATGTAGGATCAAGGCTGAGTGGGAATTGACCATGGGATTTATTTCTTAGTTTGTGGTTGTGCGGGGTACCTCCATGCCAAGTGAAAGCTCTTTAAGTGGTTTCATTTCAGCCAGTTTCACCTTGTTCAGAATGAGGTAGAAAGGGTGAGCTAGCAGTCTAGGCACACCTCTGTAGTCAGTGGAGAGAGAGCAGGACACTCAGAGGGTGACTCGTCACTGGAGGCCTGAGTAGTCCTCCAATTAGGATTAAGTGAGAATCCCACACTTCTGCTACAGTTGTCATCCCATGCAAAAGGAATGGTAAGATTTCTTTAAGAAGATGTGAGGGGATGTCTCAATCCCCCAGTATCATCTGTTCCATAATCTTCCACGGGGCAAGAAGTCTAACATTCTTTCTCCGTGCGTGGCCTCATATTGCTTTTTCACACTTTCTCTAGGTCATTGTGAAGAACCTCTCAACAGGAACTCGAGTTGTGTTGAAATCCCAATATGGTTATGAGATCGATGAGGTGAAGATCTTAGGGAAAGACAGATATCTGGTGGCCCATACCTCAGACACATTATTGCTGGGTGACATCAGCTCCAACAAGCTCAGTGAGGTATGGGAAAATCTGTGGCATTTCTTGAGTGTCAAAAGCATAACTTAGTAACTCAAAGTGTATGTTTTCTACATGAGAATGATACACATGTTTTCAAAGAATCATAAAATAATTCAGATTGGAAATGATCTTGGGAGGTCTGTCATCAGACTTCCTACCCCATGGAAGGTTGGTATTAAATTCAGACACTGCTGCCCAGATCCCACTGTTGCTCAGACCCGTTTCTCTGCTTTCCTGTTTCAGTGCTTTTCTGTCCTCATGGAGAAAGCTTTTTTCCTCAGTCTCATTGGAATTGCTGTTTTAATTGTGACAGTTTCTCATCCTTTCACTATCCATCTGCCAAAAAATGCCTGGCATCACCTTATTACCAGTGTCTCAAGAAGACAAATTCCTTCAGCCTCTCTTCACAGTACAAGTGTCAGGCCCAGCCATCTCAATAGCATTCTACTGAACTTGCCTCAGTTTATCAATGTTTTTCTTGTACTGGGGAGCCCAAAACTGTAGGCTGTACAGAATGTACATTCCAGATATGAGTGTGTGAATCTTAGTGTGTTTTGAAACAACCAAAAACCCCCATTCATGACTGCATTACCACAGCTTATGCTAATACCATTTCTGGTGCCAAATAATTGATACAAAACTGTCCATACCCTGAGTTTTGCAGTGCACTGTGTGTTCAGCCTGTGTGTCAAGGCTGGAGAACATGGGCAGTAGGTTAGTGTCTGATGAGAGCATTAAATAGGCTTCAGGATATATTTGCTTTGTTCATACAGGTACTGTATACTTTTAATCTGGTTGATGTTATGTTCATCAATCTATCTGTGAGCACGACCTCCTGACTACAGATAGGCCTAGGAGGATACTAATACTTAGACTGAAAATCTGGACAGACTAAATCTCTTGGGTTCCTCTACATCACACTGCACAGGGGAGTTTTTCAGTTGCACAGCTATACTCACCTCTTACAAAGAACAGAGTTATGAGTAGTCCATTTACCATCTTGCTGTCTCACTGGAGTTTTGCTGAAGCGGTGACTTGGAACTCTTGCTCAAGGAGGACAGCTGTATCCTTCGCTTTGGGTTTTCTACCTCTCTGACCACTTGCCTGTTGTCATCACAGTAACTATTGTATTATCAGGTGGTGTTCTCAAGTTCCAAATCAGTTGGTCCCCTGCTGGCACTGTGCTGATCAGTCGTTGCTAAAATGACCTCCCCAAAAAAGAGAGGTTTCAGCCACATGTGGTGTGGAGATTCTGCCCCCACAAATTCACACACTGATTCTGTGGAGAAGATTTACAGAGGCAAAGGGGCTGTTGAGGCTGCTTTTTGCGATAAAGTTAGCCTGGGGAAGGTGAAGTGGCGGCAGAAGAACAGCAGAGAGAGAGGACGTTGGTCATGTAAAGGTCTCGTGTTCAGAAAGCAATGAGATACTACACAAAGGAAACAGGAGTCTGAAGCAAAGGTTAAAAAAAGGAGAGGGAAGTGTGGAACTTGAAGTCTGGGAATGACTGAACAATGATGTTGACAGCTGAAGTGCTGGAACCTCATCCCTTCTACAGTGTAATTCTTGCTGTCTGTTGTGGCAATTGAGAGCTGGCCAGTGCGCCACAATGCCTGCAGCCTGGTCCCCTGCAGGAGCTGCCAGCCTGGCATTTGCCCACTCCATTTCATTGCTTTGTAGGTGGTCTGGCAAGGATCTGGAGGGAATGAGAAGTTCTTCTTCGACAGTGAAAATGTAAGTTGGATCAGACAGGATTCTACCCACGAATGGTGAGTAAAGCTGTGTGTGCACCAGCAGAAAAAGTGTCAGCTGCACTGCTGGAAAACCCTGTTTCTCAGCAGTTTCCTGGACTTAGCTTCTCCATGCAAATGCTGATCTGCTTCCTCCTTATACTTGCCTTTTCCGTGTGTAAAGTACAAAACACACTCAGTATCTGGACTATCAAGTTATACAAGTCATAACCCTGTAGGAGAGAAGAGCAACAAAAGAGCGACAGGCAAAGAGGATGTTAGAGGTGCAGAATACAGCTGTCAGGGTGACAGCTTGCCTCCTGCAGGACTGGTAGGCCCAGAACTGAAGTCCTCAACCCTGAGGAAAAGCTATCAGTCACAACAAGAAGCCAAGGACAATTCCTTACTCATCCCAGAGGGTTTGAGTTTAAGCTTGTGTGCGGCAGAGTTCTTTCCTGCACTCCTCACTGGTAGGTAGGTGTGCTTACCTGGCTTTTCTCTAAGAGGATATTCCTCTCTCACCTTCAGGTCTGTATGATTTTTAATGCTGGAGAGCTGACACTGGTGGAATATGGAACCAACGACATCCTAGGGTCTGTCCGCACGGAGTTCATGAACCCTCATCTTGTCAGGTAGGTGTTAGAGCTGCCTGTGTGGCCAGTGCAGACATTGTGTGAGAGTCATTTCAGACAGATACGTTTGGAGATGTTCCACTCTGTAGAATGCTGAGACCTCAGCAGTGTGCTTCTGACAGTGATCAGTGGTGGGGTTTAATTGTTCAATTACACTTAACGGTTGCAAAGCTCTAGGAGGACAAGAGCCCATTTTCCTCTGATACATGCTTATTGAAGCCTGATTTGGCTGTTGCTGATCACTGCATGTACTCAGGCATCCCCGTATCCAGCCAGTCCTAATTACAGCATTCTCAGGGACCTGAAATGCCAGCAGGACCTCCTCTGTCCCTCTGAAATCACATACTCCATTTACTGATTCAAGAGAAGGGAGTAGCATGGGCTGCTCAGAGGTGGAAGCAGCATAGCCAGTTTACTGTTGGGGACCCTGGTTCCAGAGGGGCAGCTTCCAGAGTGAAGCCATGAATCAGAAAGTTTTGTTCTCACTTGAGGCAGCCATGGGCAATGTGGAAGAGTCACAGGTCAGAAAGATGCAAGAGGCTCCATGTGCTTGGGGAAACTGCAGATAAGTCTGTTAGGGACTACGTGATTCAGTCCTGTGAATGTAAAGAGCAGTAAAGGTAACGGTCATCATTCCCTTCAAATAATAGTGTCCGTATCAATGAGAGACGGCAGAGAGGCGTGGAGGAGAGCAAGAAACTGGCTTATTTGATAGACATCAAGACAATAGCCACAGGTGAATGTTAATCTCCCTCCCCTGTATTTTGCCAGCCTTCCTATCTCTTTGCTTTTTCTGTGCCAGACAGCATGTCCTTGAGGGTCCTCTTTACAGTCACTCTACCAAGCATCAGATTCCTGTAGGCCCTCTTTGCATTCACTCTGTCTGGCAGCAGACCACTGCAGACCAGGCTGTCCTGCTTTTGGCAGGTTGGCTGCCTGCTGTGGACGTGGTTGTGGGGTGACTGAGACTGTGTCCTGGACCTAAGGGTCTGTGCAGGTCAGCATGATGATATTGCTGCCTGCACTGCCTGTGTTGCACTGCTGTTGATAAGGCATCAAGACAGAATGTCACTGCAGTCTGCTTTTCATGTCACAATGTGTTTTGTCAGGAGGGCCTGCCCTATTTAGGTCCCAGGCACCTGATCCCCACAGGACAGCGCTAAATGTTCAGCACTTTGAGGCACGTGAGATGCTTACACTGTTTCCTTTCTTTCCTTCCCAAGTGGACCTTGTTGGCGGCTACAACGTTGGCACTGTCAGCCACGACAGCAAGATTGATTGGCTGGAGCTGAATGAAACAGGCCAGAAACTGCTCTTCAGGGACAAGAAAATGAGGGTGAGGCAGCACATCTGGGGAGTGGGGCAAAATGGCATGCGTGGGGAGAGGTAAAGACAGATATGCCTGAATAGAGGGAGTTAAGAAACACATCTTAAGTACCATGACTTTTCACCAGTCCTTTGAGAAACAGACCATGCTCAAATTGCATGAGCTGGCAGCGTTGCATGGTTGGTCTTGAGTCAGAGCTAATTATGAAATTATTTGCTAGACATCTTACTCCATCTCATCACACCTGAAAATGAAAATTCTAGACTCTTCTGCTGTGAGATGGAGGCAAATGGGTTAATCTCAGGGTGAGGACCCTAAGGTTGCACTTAAACATGTGAAGTTAAAAAAAGGTGTTCTCTGCAAAGGCTTGGCTTGTGTCTGTAAGATGAACTCTGATTCTCTAAAACAGCATAGTCACAACCAAATAGCTTGTTTGATGTGGCCCTGGACTGTGCTGATTCCCAGACCATGACTGAATGTTGTCTAGGAGACTATTAGTAAGGTCAGGACAAAACTATGACCAAAATCATGGTAATGGTTTCACACTGCAGATTATGATGTGCAGGTACTTACCTCATGTCCTAGCCATGTTCAGCTTAATTGTATAGATACAGCTGAAGAAGCTCACTGCAGAAGGCAGGAAGGTGTATTTACCAATCATATTACAGTTCCACTCACTTTACTGTCAAGCTTTCTTCACTGTAAGAATATAAGGCTCTTTGACTGCTTGACTTCATTTCCCAGAAGCATAGAATCATTTCAGTTGGAAAAGATCTTTAAGCTTCTCGAGTCCAACCCCTCCCCTCACAGTGCCAAGCCCACCACTGACCCATGTCCCTCAGCACATTAGCTACACGGCTTTGCAACAGCTCCAGGGATGGGGACTCCACCAGCTCCCTGGAGCCTCTTCCTGGGCTTATCAATGCTTTCAATGAAGACATTTTTTCTAATCTCCAATCTAAATCTCTGGTGCAACTTGAGTCCCGGATTTCCTCTTGTCCTATTGCCTGTAGTCTGGGGTGCACCTGTAGCTTGCAGAGATTGACCCCACTTGGCCAGAGCAGAGACCAACATCCCTTGGCCACAACCTCCTGTCAGGGAGTTGCAGAAAGTGATGATGTCTCCCCTCAGGCTTCTCTTGTCCAGGCTGAACACCCCCAGTGCCCTCAGTCCCTCCCCAACACTCTTGTGCTCCAGCCCCTTCCCCAGCTCTGGACACGCTGCAGCCCCTCAGTATCCCTCTGGCAGTGAGAATATTTCCATATGTTGGATTTACTTCTCTCAGTTTGAGGCAAGTGAAGTATTATGTACATACATGCATGGCCTCTCAAGAAGCTTCATAAACAGCTCTTTCACTAAATACTGTCACTAGCCTACATCAGACAGTACCATGATTCTCCTAAGCTGTGTCTTGTACCTATTTCTCCAGCTAGTTTGGTTGGGACTGAAACTTGGGGCTTTCTTGTTCTGTTTTGACTGGTGTGTCATGAGACTACCACAATTGTCTTTTCTTTTTCTTTCTTGTCTTTGCTAGGTGAGGACAATTAAGATAAGGAGCAGAGACAGCCTAGGACTTTTAAATTACAAAGCATCAAACATCATTGTTATACTGTTATCATACATTGTTATATTGTTACCATGTCAGGTTACACCTTCCAAATTATCAGATTTGTTTCAGGACAGTGTATTACACAAACATGCACTCTCTCACCTTATTGGCAACACTTCTTGCAATAGGACCTCACCTAGGATGAAACAGGTCAGCCCAGAACTGCCAAGGAAGGCCCTTCTTGGTCTATCAGTTTGTTTGCATGAAGGATGCAAGAGACCATTCTCCTGTTCCAGCAGTGCAAGTGAGAGGGAACTGAAGTATCACAAGGCACATTCCGGTTTAGATATGTATTTGCCTAGAAATAAGGCAGGCAGGATCTGAGCATGCTACTTAAAATACTCTAAGGGTTATAAAAGGTCCCAAGTCTTGGATAGTAATGTGTGTAAAGAAGAGTGTGGGAGTTTGGGCTAAGGATCTCGGAAAAAGGTTGATTCCTGGTTGGTAATACCTGTTTACAAGATGCTTGCCCAGGTGTTCACATGATGTTTGTGTGAGCTAGCAGCCCAGCCATGATCTCAGCTGAGCCTTTTTTCTCCCCTTCCCCCTTCTAGCTGCAGCTCTATGACATTGAAAGCAGCACCAAGACTACCATTCTGAACTACTGCTCCTATGTGCAGTGGGTCCCAGGCAGTGACGTGGTGGTGGCTCAGAACAGAAGTAGCCTCTGTGTTTGGTATAACATTGATGCTCCAGAGCGAGTCACCATGTTTCCTCTGAAGGTAAAATTCTGGAAGCTTTGATTACCTACAACAGTTTCTGTTACTTCTTGCTCATGGGTGTGGGGATAGTGAGGGTGGTATTGCAGAAGGGAGACAGAAAGGAATTGCTAGTTTCTTCTGGACAAAATACAAGCCCATCAGACAACTTTGTGGCAGGCATTTCTGGCAGAAGATAGAGGTAGTCAATATAGCAAGGAGCTGCTCTGTGGCTTTTTCCTTCCCTCTGGTGAGACAAAGACTATGTCTGCTCAGCATGAGCTTAACCTCAGCAGAACCTTAATCAGCAGAGCTGTTGCAGTGCTGTTCCCACATCTGTGCTACCCTGCATACTTCAGGAGAACATGAGAGTGTTGATATGAGGCTCTTTCCAGGGGGATATTGTGGACTTGGAACGGAATGATGGAAAGACTGATGTGATAGTATCTGAAGGAGTGCACACCGTGTCCTACACTCTGGACGAAGGCCTCATAGAGTTTGGAACTGCCATTGATGATGGGGATTATCACAGGTAAGTGCTAATACAGCACAGATGATGGCACACTTGTGATACTACACAGATGGTAGCACACGTCACATAACAGACACCTGAGAGTCAGTAATCCATGAGCTACAGCAGCACAGCTTTCCATGCGGAGCTGAAGTTTAGGCTCTGAGTGTAATGGTTCCAGGTCTGGCTGTAACGTGGAGCAGAGTCCTTTGGGGGTGAAAATTCAGCTTTTTTATCCTCACAGCCCTGTGGTTTTAACTGTGGGGACACAAGAGACTGTCCAGTCTGGTCCCACTGACACTGACAGAAATTCCCTGAAGGCAGCTTTCACTTAACTGCGATGAATAAGTGTCTCTGTAGCAGCCAGATGTGAAGTAGTACTCAGGTGCTTTTGCTGCTGCCCCTCCAGGGATTGTGACAGTGTCATGGAACTATTCAGGAGCCATGCAGAGTAAAAGCTGACTGCCTGTTAGCCACCTGGGTATTGCTGACACTGTTGTGGGGCTTTCAAATTGGCCAGGGAAGAAAATTTCACATGTTCATTGCACTGTTACCATCTGAGAGACTTCTTTGCATCAGGGCCTTGCTTCAGACACAACACTTTGGAGTTCTACACAATGCTACAGCCTTCAGCTGGTCACTTGCCTCTTAAGTACATTATTAATGACACAGTCCTCTTCAGAACTGGTCGCACCCAGATTACTTTGTTTTCAGTGCAGCTCTTGTTAGGAAGCTCCTGTCACTGGATTTTGCTCAGAGAGATCTTCTATTCTGCTACTGAAGGTCTGCAAATCTCTTTCTCTCTCAAGGGCTACTGCATTTTTGGAGACTCTGGAAATGTCCCCAGAGACTGAAGCCATGTGGAGGACGCTGAGCAGACTGGCTTTGGAAGCTCGACAGCTGCGCATTGCAGAGAGGTACGGGAAGAAGCTAAAACATCTTCCTGGCTTAAACACCCTCTTTGCTGGATCCCTCACAGAAACCAGGGTCTGACTAAAGCTGTCGCTTTTTGTGTGGCCTGGAAGATTCACTGCACTGGAGAAATAAATGTTCTCTATTACAGTGACGACTTTGTCTTTTCATCCTAGACAGCAATGCCATAACTGGGGACAGGAAGATATCCCTCTGTAGCATGAATTTTTGTCAATGGGAACCCAAAGCAATGTATTGCAAGGCTTCAGGAAGCTGACAAATGTGGTCACACTCAGCACATCTCTGAAGCCTGGGGAAGGGAAGCATGAGCACTAGTTATGTCCATGTCTCCTCCCATGGAGCGGGGCTAGAGGGCACACTTGCACATGGGGCTTGGCAAAATCCTTCTCTTGAAGCAAGGTTGCCTCACCACTCCAGCTGACAGTGCTAGGTCTTCCCAGATTCTGGTTTTCTTTTCTTGAACCAAAAGTGGGCAACAAAACCCAGTCATTGACTAACTGCTTTGCTCTTTCCAGGTGCTTTGCAGCTCTGGGTAATGTGGCAAAGGTTCGATTTCTACATGAAACCAATGCCATTGCTGACCAGGCAGCTCAAGAGCATGTAAGTCAAACTGCTGCTGCTGTGGAGGACAGCTGCTTTCCTGTGAACACTTGCATACACGCCAGCTTCTGTGTCCCTGCTCACTGGTATCCTACTACAGACCAGTACCTGCTCACGTAGAAACTGCTGACATAATCCTTCATCCACCTCTCTGGGTCCCTCCTCTGACAAGCCATTTCATATCACTCCTGTCTTGTCACTCCTGTGATTCTGCCATCTTCACTTTCTGTAATGTCACTGACCCCAGCTGCAGTCACCTCCCTTGCATCATTCCAGAGCCTGTTCTTTCACTCAACAAACTGACTGAGCTAACTGATGTTGTCTGCAGGGTGGGGATGGTACAGACCATTACCTGGTGCGTGCCCGTTTGGCCATGCTAAACAAGAACTACAAGCTGGCAGAGATGATCTTCCTGGAACAAGTGAGTAAAGGAACAAGGAGCAGAAAAGGTCTCATTTGTTTCTGAGCAGGGAGGTTTGTGTCTTGGTGTGGAAAAGAAAAGGAAGAGTTTGCTTACTCCTGGTAGAAGAGTTTATGCACTGAAATAGGAGACGTTTCTTGTTCCAAGGTGTAGTATTGCCCTGAGGTGCATGAAGAGGGTGAGGGAGGATGTATATCCACGTAATAGGGAACAGTACACTTTATAAAGTATCTTATGCACATCTAACCCTGCCCACTAATGAGAGATCAATGGCAATGTGCCTGCTAAATGGAGCCTTCAGCTTGACTCTTTGCTCTCTGACACAGAATGCTACAGAGGAGGCCATGGACATGTACCAGGAGCTGCACATGTGGGATGAATGCGTGATGGTTGCCGAGGCCAAGGTACAGAGTATCACTGTGCCAGACTGTGGGCTGGGCATGCTTGAGAAGTCTTCTGGTTGGGAGTCTGGGTCATTCAGGGTGTGGGTTCTCTCCACTTGCCCTATCAGGACCTCACTTCTGCTCGGAGGAGCTCCAAGCAGAGGGGAAGAGTGCACTGATGTATTGATCTGGGTGAACAGCGAGGAAGAAATGCTACTGGAATTGGTTTAGGACTATCTAGGGCTTTGAACAAGGAGGTTTGATGCAGTGGCACACAGGACTGACTAAATGGGCAGCAAGAGTTTTGGTGCCATGAACAACGTGAGTTGTTCATTGCCTGCAGGATGAGCAGGACAATGTCTTGCCTTGCCCAGGTGAGCCAGTGCTGCCTTTCTCCACAGGGACACCCGACGCTGGAGAAGTTGCGTCGGGATTACTACCAGTGGCTGCTGGATACCCAGCAGGAAGAGAAGGCTGGGGAGGTCCAAGAGAGACAGGGCGACTGCCTGGCAGCTGTCAGCCTGTACCTGCGGGCAGGGCTGCCAGCCAAAGCAGCGCGGCTGACCATGGGCAGGGATGAGCTCCTAAACAACGGGGATGTCATCAACAAGGTCTCCATGGCCCTGATCAAAGGGGAACTGTATGAGCAGGTGAGTGGCCCACGCTGTCGGGCTTTCTTCTTAGCGGTATCAAAACTCTTACTCTGTCCTCTGCATCTGCAAGCTGGAAAGCAGCAGATGTAATGGCATGTTGATAAATGTGCAGTTCATGTTTGAAGGGAAATGCTGTATATGTATTACACACAGATGAGGTCTAGAATTACTGCTACTAGTCAGGAAAAGGATCACAACTCATCGGTGACACATCTCCAGAACATCACCTGGGTGTTCATAAAAGTCAAGGAGGCCCTTGGGAAGATAAGAACCAATAGGAAAGGGGTAATGAATCAAACAGAAGTCTTGATAACACTATGAAAACCTACAGTGCTTCCTCAGAATAAAAAATGGCAGTGCAGCTTTCATATAAGGATGATCTAAATGGAAAAGATAAGGAAAAAAAGGTTACGAAGACAATCTGTAGAACCATGAATATCATAGAGAAGGGAAGTGGTTATGCTCTATGTCTAGTAACACAAAAACCTGGTAACTACTTATTATTAGGTGACAGCTTTAAAACAAAGGGTGTTGTTCAAACAGCACGTGGTCATGTTAATGTATAAAGCAGTGCTGAGTCTGACCACTGTGTAGCTTGGTGTCCTGGCCAGCCATAACCTCTTGCAGATGTGCAAGAAAGGAAAAAAAAAGGACAGGGCAGGCAAATACAGGATGGTTCTTCCCCTAGAGTCCTTCTGTGTTTTCCAGCAGTTTTTAGACTATAGTGTAACAGAAGGGTTTTATTGTTTAAGAGATCTTGATAGATTTTGCTTTCGTGAGCTTGTAGATTTTTTTTTTTGAACCATCTGTACTTTTTGATCTACAACATTGGCTGTGAGCTACCCACTTCAGTTATGTGTGGTATGAAAAAACCAAACAGTTCGTTTACTGGTCTATTTTTTGTGTCCTGCTTAAATTACAGTTCTCCAATCTCATTTTACCATTAGTGTTTTCTGACCATTTCAATTTGTACTTTTCCAAACCTGTCACTTTTTCTTAATCCTTCAGTTGAAAGAGTAACTGGTGAACTCATTGCTGCTTGATGTTAAATGGTCCAAAAGTGATTAGACAAATCATAGAGGCAGAGCCATTAAATAGGATGGTGTGAGGGTATCATGACACAAACATGATGAAGCTTTTACACTGCAGATTGTCAGGGATGGGTAGATACAGTGGAGGAAAGGCTGGCGCATATTTGCTCTGTTCTTGCAGTCTTTGTCTAGATATATGGTTTTGCCAGCATTCATATACTGAAGAAAATGAAACTTTAGTCTGCCAGGATGACCTTTCTTAATATCATTTACTAAATTCTACAAGGTTTGGGCCTCACCCTACCCTTTCCCACAGAGGCTGAGCTTCCCTCTTCTCTGCTCATACCCATGGCTCCCCTACAGCCATTGGTGTAACAGAGCCCCCAGGGGCCCTGGTCATAGAAGAGGTTGTTGCTGCACCAGCCACTGTGCAGAGAAGGGAGGTTGTCTCAAAAACTCGTATCTTGTTAGAAGACAGTGTCCCAGAAAACACTTGGGATATCCCTACAGGCAGAGAAGACAGTGGGCTCAGTACATGCAGTCTTTCCTAGAAGTTCCCTTTATCCCCGTGCTTTTTGTTAGTGGGGAAGGCACAGCTGATGGAGAAGTCTGTGTGGTAGGACTGACAGGCTCTATATGTGGGACTGTTAGGGTATATGATGATGTGGGGAGATAACTGGGGAGATAATAGCCCTGGAAACTGGCAGTTTGTATTTGTCATTAGGCTGGAGAGCTGTTAGAGAAGGTCGGGAGTGCACGGAAGGCTCTGGAGTGCTATTGCAAGGGCAGCGCCTTCCTGAAAGGTAATGTGCTCAGTATGTGCCTGCCCCCATCCATCCCCAGCAGGAGCCTGGGTCCTTTGGCCTGGCGGCAGCATGAGCTGTTGCTCTGCAGCCCGGAGATGCCTAGATGCTCTGAAGCTTCCATGTATCGTCTCATTTAATGTATGTACTTTCACATGGTTGTAGCTGCATATGCAGTCCCAGAACAGCATTCTCTTCTCAAGGCCTTGATCACGCTGGTTGCACCAGCATGGATTTCATACAGCTCTCCACAGATTTGGTCCAGATTACTGGGAGATGGAGTGAATCCAACAGTCACTATTCCCTCTGTGCCCCGTGCAAGGCCCACATTCACCTCACAGTTCTGCTTTGCTGGGTTCAGTGTGAGAGCTGCCCTGTCCCCTTGTAGCAGTGGAGCTGGCTCGCCTGGCATTTCCCGCAGAAGTCGTGAAGCTGGAGGAGGCCTGGGGAGACCATCTGGTACAACAGAAACAGCTGGATGCTGCTATTAACCATTACATCGAAGCCAGGTGAGGGCAGGTGGTGGCTGTATAACCAGCAACAGCGTAACCTAACAAGCTGTGAAGTTGATACAGTTTGCTTAACTCAGCAGGGGCTTTTGCCTGAGTAAGCCCCTTTGGCCCTGCTTTGTCAGTGCTCCTGGTATTTATGTGCAGCCCCAACACTAGAGACCCTCCTGCATCTCTCCCAAGGTCTTTCAGCCCTGATTACTCTTCTCTGCGGTCCTACTTCTTAATTCTTTCCCTTTAGCTCTGCCTGTTGTTCAGACCCCTTTTTTGCTGCTCTAACCCAGGAAGAAGAATCAAGGAGCAGAACGCTGGTCTCCCTGGCTTAACTCAGCTGGAAGAGATGGCTGTTGGCTGGTTGTAATGAGTTATGCTTTTGATTAGGTGCTCAATTAAGGCCATTGAGGCAGCTTTGGGAGCCCGGCAGTGGAAGAAGGCCATCTACATTTTGGACTTGCAGGACAAACAGACAGCAGCCAAATATTACCCCAAGATTGCCCAGCACTATGCAGCTTTACAGGAGTATCAGGTGAGGCCACAGCCCACAATTATTGCTGCTGTCTATGTGTCCCTTGGCACTGATAAGTATGATTGTTTCCCTCCAGGTTGCAGAGGAGCTGTACATCAAAGGAGACCAGACCAAGGATGCCATTGACATGTACACACAAGCTGGGCTCTGGGAACAGGCTCATAAGGTAGAGTCAGAAGCCAAAGCTTCTGGGGACCTCAGCCCTCTTGGTCGAATGTCTTTCACTGGGAGGTGTTGGTGCACAAGGCACCAACAAGACCTCTTCTAAAAGAATGCAGGTAGGCCCATCCAGTAGCCAGCAAGAAATCAGTTCCTGGTATTCACATCCTGGCTGTGCTCTTCTTTACTTCAGCAGCCTGTGGATGCACCCTGGCACAAATAGATCTCCAAGGGGGGTGATCCTGTTTGCTTTGATCACAGTGACAAACAACTGCCCATTCTCTGCATTGCATGTAGCACCTGCACCTGCTTCTAGGGGAGAGGAAGCTGGGTTTCCCCTTCACCTTCACTACCACCCATTGAGAGGTTGCTGTGTGGTGTGCTGTAGTTTCTCCCATGTGTGTTCCTTTTGGCAGCTGGCAATCAAGTGTATGAGTCAAGAAGAAGTGTCTGTGCTCTATATAACCCAGGCCCAAGATATGGAGAAGCAGGGCAAGTACAAAGAAGCAGAGAGGTGAGCATCTTCCTTGGTACCAGCCCAAGACTGAACCCGGAAAAAAATTACTGTAGTGAAGAAGAGCCCTTTCCTGGGGTGGGAGTAGGGTTTGGGAAGGTCAGAGGGACTCTCCATGCACATAGAGACCTAGAGTTGATATCTCAGAGTGTTGGAGTTCAGTGATCTCATGTAGCAGAGGAAATATGGCAAGGCTTTTCCCTGCTGCAGAGGGCTGCATCTGGTCTGTCATGGTCAGATGAAGATAAGATATGAAAAGTGAAATGTTTCCTATCCAGGTTACTAATGTTGTCAGTTCCAGATTAATAACAGCACAATGAAGTTATCAGGTATAGGGGCAAACACAGCTGTGTATGTGATGGCATGGTGCTTGCCCTCAAGGGTGCCCAGTACATGAAAGGGGCATTGCAACTGGTGAGGTTACACTGGGCTTAATCTTTTTGCTGACCTGTATCAGTAAGTTGAACTGACCATCCCAGTGGGACTGACAGCCTCAGGTTGGAGGCCAAAATGAGAACAGGTCCCAGGAGCTTAGAGGCTCTCCCTGAGTCAGAACTCAGGTTGACAAGCGAGGATGGAGGGAATAATTTTGCCCTGCTGCAGCTGATGGTAGCATAACAAGGGCTTTATTTAAGCAGCATTTAGCCTTGCAGCCCACACCCCTTATGTGTTTTGGTGGGGTGCCCAGGACCCAGCTCCATCTGGGCAGGATGCAGAGAGGCTTCAGGGACTGGTTGTGTCCTTGGCTGATCCATTGGAACCTGCTTGTGTTCCCAGGCTGTATATCACTGTGAATGAACCTGATTTGGCCATCACCATGTACAAGAAGTGTAAGATGTATGATGAGATGATTTGCCTCGTGGCCAAGTATCACAAGAATTTACTCAGTGACACCCATCTGCATCTGGGCAAGGTGAGTGCATCTCATGACAAGGGATAACAAAGCCAAGCAGGGACAAGAGTGTCACTAACTCATTGCCTCTGATTACAGGAGCTGGAGGCAGAGGGACACTTCCAGGAGGCTGAGTACCACTACCTTCAAGCTAAGGACTGGAAGGCCACAGTAAACATGTACAGAGTGAATGACATGTGGGAGGAAGCTTACAGGGTAATAATCACTTCACAGCTATCCCACTGTGCAGGGATCAGGCTTTGACTGCAGGATCTTGGCAGGAACTGCTCTGTCTCTATTCACCCCAGTGTTTAAAGACTTGGAATGTGCTACCTGGCTTCAGCATGTGGCCCAGCACAGGAGGCCCTTGTGCCTGCTGCTCTGCAGCATTGTACCCCAAAAGCAGGGCTTGACCCCTCACTCTTCTGCAGCACTTCCAGGCACTGCTCTGCTCCCAACCATTGCACCATGTTGTGCCTCAGAGGGTTTGCTTTGCACTGCTCCCCTCCAGCATGGACAAGGATTGCCAGGGGTCGCTTTTGCTGACTAGCAGTGGTGTGGAGGGGGCAGCAGACTCTCTTCTGCTCTGCCATGTAAGCCTTTGTCTTGGTCTACCGGGTCCAGTGGTGGCTACAGAAGGATTCCTCAGGAGACAGCAGTTGTTTCTGGTGTTCCCTCGTGATGGCAAGCATCATGTGAGAGGGGAGTCCTGGCTCAGCCTGCTGAAGACAGAATGGATGATGGGGCTCTTCTGCTTTCTTTGCTTTCGATAGGTGGCCAAGGCACACGGAGGAGCAAACTCCTATAAGCATGTGGCCTATATGTGGGCAAAGAGCCTGGGTGGAGAGGCAGCTGTGAAACTCCTCAGCAAATTTGGACTTCTGGAGATGGCCATCAGCCATGCAGCAGACAGTGGGTAAGCAGAATCCACAGCACAGCACTTCTCTCCCACTTGCCTGACCTGAGAAAAGAGGGTGGCCCAGGATAACTACATGCATGTGATAGCTGCAGGCCCAGGATACGGCCTTGTCTTTGTACTCCAGGCATTCCCTTTCCTTGGCATGTCCTGCTTCATGTCTACTTGCCAGTCTCTCAATGTCAGGTCAGAGCTGGGTGAGCAAAAGCAGATTGCCCTTCAACCTCAGCAGGGGAACCTTGTGAGATCCTCTGCACACAGGAGGAAGTATTCCTCACGTCACCCTAAGTAACTTTCCTGCCAGAAGAGTTGTGGTCCCATTCTGCACCTGGGCAGTCATCTGACTGCACTGCCATTTGCTGCTGTTATTCCTCAGCTCTCCCACATCACCAGGCTCCTGGGATTCTCACGACCTCCCCTTAGGGTTGAACCAAGGTGCCTCTGGCACTAACAGCAAGCATGAAGGAGCTGAATTTCCTTAGTAGGAGCTCTAAAAGCCATTCTTTGTTCAGGAGCAGGAGGGAAAGGGCAGTGCCCGTTCACTTGGAACCCTCAGTGTTCCAGTCTCTCCTCTCTCAGTGTCTTGTGCACCACTTGATGCCTTGCTCTTGATGAAAGCATGCCTTCACAGCACACAGTCCTGCTCTCACCCTATTTTCTATTTCATTGCAGGGCCTTTGATTTTGCTTTTGAACTGGCCCGCCTCTCCATGAAGCAGAAGATGCCAGAGATCCACTTAAAGTATGCCATGTTCCTAGAAGAGGAGGTAATTTTATGCCCTGGCATAGGTGGGAGTTCTCTGGTCACTCAGGTAATTGAACAGTTGTCCTTAAGGACTGCTGCAGGAGGCACTTGTCTGGCTGCAGTCACTGCTCACCTGAAAGGCTCCACAATTACAGCCCCAAGCTTCCACACACATCTTTGTTTCGTGAATCCTCTCTGCCTCGTGGTACACAGAGGAGGTCAGGGAATGGTATCAGGGCAGGAAGACATGCAGGCAAACACCTTTCTCTCTCCTAGGGCAAATTTGAAGAGGCTGAAGCAGAATTTATTAAAGCTGGGAAACCCAAGGAGGCAGTGCTGATGTATGTATCTTTCTCCATGCTGGCCTGCTGCATCTTCTCTCCTCATGTGATGCCAGCCTAGTGGCTTCTCCAGCATTGGTCTGCTCCTTGTCATCTCTCTTGTCACATATCACGTTGATTCCCCTAGGTTTGTGGAAAACCAGAACTGGGAAGCTGCACAGCGTGTGGCTGAGGTTCACGACCCCGACAGCGTGGCTGATGTGCTTGTGGCACAAGCACGTTTTGCCTTCGAGCAGAGAGAGTTCCGGAAAGCAGAGGCCTTCCTGCTGAGAGCACAGAGACCTGAGCTGGCCATCAAGCACTACAAGGTGAGCTTGGTCTATAGCAATGTCATTGCCTTCCTCACGGGACAGGAACCCAGTTTGGATGGAGAAGGAATGACACCCATCTCCCAGCTCTCCCTGTCAATTTAGTAGCCGAAGAGAAACCATCTACTCAGGTGGTTCCTGATAGAATTTAGTTCTGGCCTGCTCTTAGAAAGCTAAGCTGGGGGAGGTTTCACAGCACAGCTTAGCCCTCTCATAGCTCTGGGAAGAAGTATCCTGCCAGAATATGGATGGTCCTCAGGGACAGCACAAGTGGGTGCATTTAGAGGCTGTAAGTGCTCACTCCACAGAGGTATCTAGCATGGGTGAACACCTTCCCGGATAGACATAGGTGCCGTGTAGGGGGAGGAAAGAATTGGGTTGGGCTGCTGTGGTTGTTTCTTCTGGTGGGTCCTCTGGCAAGATGCCATGAGAGGCTCGATGTGTTGTGTGGTGCCAGGAGTGTGGGGGATCCTGATGAAGTGGTGATTTCCTCTCCCTGTTGTGCTTATGCAGGAGGCCGGCATGTGGAGCGAGGCCCTGCGTGTCTGCAAGGAGTATGTGCCGAGCCGGCTGGGAGAGCTCCAGGAGGAGTGTGGCAGGGAGGCTGCCAAGAAGGGCTCCAGGTGAGGAGTGTGGCTGTGGGGAACAGACAGATAGCTCTTCCCCTGGGCTATTGTGCTGCTGCCATACAGAGGTGTTTTGAGGGAATCTGTGACATCCAGTTGTTTCCTCTTGAGGACCCTGAACTTCTTACTGCATAGGTTTCCTAACATCGTTCCTCTCTGCTCTGGGAGACTAGGCTTATTCTTGCCATCCAAAGTCTCCTAGATGTCTTCTTGCCACTCACAGATCCCCGAAAGTGTCTTGTGCTGCCAGTACATCTTCCCGGGGTCCCTAATCGGTTCTCTCCTCAGCAGTGGCTGTGTGCATTCCTTGTCACACACTCAGATCCTTCTGAGATCTCTGGCTTACCTCTGCTGTGCACCTCCCTGCCCATGTCCTACACACTGTCTACAGGATCTCAGCCTTGCTGACAGCTTGCTTTCCTCCCTGCAGAGGAACAGAAGGGCTGCTGGAGCAGGCACGGGAGTGGGAGCAGGCTGGGGAGTATGCCAGGGCAGTGGACTGCTATCTGAAGGTGCAGGATCCCAGCAACAGTGTCCTGATGGAGAAGTGCTTGCTGAAGGTATAGTCAGGGGCTGTGATTCTCTTCATCTGCTCTGCTGTCTGGGGATTCTGGTACAACCCCCAGTGCATCCCAGAGAGAGCTCAGTCAATGCTGGGAACAAGAGAGAGTCTGCAGGCTCCAATGACCACAGGGTCTGGAAGCTCCAATGACCACAGGGTCTGGAAGCCTTCATGGCCATTCTCTTGAGCCATGATGGGCTGTGTGCTGTCCTGCACTGCACTGACATGCTCACTCTGGTACCACTACCAGCAGCATGCCAGTGTTTTTGTGCCCATGTCTCCCTGCACTGAGGAGGTGGACTTCATGCGCTAGCCCTTGGCTAAATGAGCACCGTTTCTCCTTGTAGTCTGCGTCCAGCAGCCTGAGGATTGTGCTCTCACACATACTTTTCACTCATACCTTTGCCCTTGTACCAAATTCAACAACAATTATGTCCTTGTTTGGTCTTCCCCTGTGTGTGAAAGTACCTGGGCTTTGCTTCCCTGAATTGCTGATGTGGGCTGTCATTTCTTCTCTCCTTCCCCCATGGTTCAAGCACTCCTGACTCAGTCTTTTAGGCGAGACTGAGCTCTTCCCAGCTTCATCCCTCTCTCAAACAGCTTTTATCACTTGTGCTGCTGACAATTTCTCTTTGCAGGCTGCTGAGTTGGCCATTAAATTCTTGGATCAGTCACAGAGCATGGAGGTGACACGGACTGTGGCTCCTCAGCTGGTGGCCATGAAGAAATACAGTGCGGTGAGGGCTGGCTCCTGCCCCCAGCCTGCTGACAAAGCAGTGCTATAGGAAAGAGAGCTCTATCCAAGGGGAGGAGGCCAAGTCACATCTTGTGGGGGGTGGGTGGATATCCCTATCCAGAGTTGGGCAGCACAGGGTCTTCAAGGAGGAGGAAGAAGGGGAAGGGATCAAGTCCTCAGGTAGTGTAAGAGAGCCAGGCCTTGAGAGGAGGCAGTAAGCAGAGAAGGGGGGGAATCTTTTAGAAAGAGACTGTCTGTTGCTGCTGTGTGCTGGTCATTTCCAACAGCACCAGCTCCAGCTTGGGCTGCAGGGTACCACTGGGATTTCACCTCCCGTGAGACTGTATCTGGCCCTATAGGCAGCTGAACTCTACCTCAGCCTGGACCTCATCCAAGAAGCTATTGATGCCTTCATTGAAGGGGAGGAATGGAGCAAAGCCAAGCACGTGGCCAAGGAGTTGGACCCCAGGTATGCCCTAACCTTCTCAAATTATACTCTTCCTGCTCCCTCTCCCATCCTCAGATGATCCCTCATCCTGTCCTCTCCGGCTGCCCCCAGGTTCTCTGGATTCTCCCCATGGTGCCCTTCTCAGGCTCAACAGGGCATATTCTCCACAGCTGCCCTTCCCAAGCCATTTTTCACTCTGACACTTTCCTGTTGCCACACGTCTCGTGCAAATCACTGTGCACTTTTGTCCCACCCCTATCCCTACCTCTCCTTCCCTTGTCATAATCCTGTGCCTGCCTTTCTTTCTGAAAGTCCCGTGATCCCTTTCTCTCTGCACACATTACATTGCACGAGAGCCTTTCTTTACCCTTCTACCTGTGTTCTCAGCAGCAGGCCAGAAGGATGTGGCAAAGCTGTACATCCTCTTCTTCCCAAAGTAGAATCCAGCCTCTGCACTGATGCGAGATATGTATTAGTCTTGCTGCCTATTAAGGCTCTTTCTGCCCGGTAGGTCAGAGGAGTATGTGGACCAGCGGTACAAGGAGTATTTAAAGAACCAAGGAAAGGTAGATTCGGTACGTGTCTGGGGTGTCTCACAGGCTGGGGAGTGGCGTCAGGATCTGTGCTTATCCTTGGGGCCTTTCTCACGGGGCTATTGCCTGAAAGTGCCCATAGGAGAGGATTCTGTGTGTGCCTCTGAGCCGTGGTTTCTGTGTACCAGCTGGGTCACACTGGCTCTGTGCTTCCGTACCACAGAGGGTACGGGGTGTGTGTGCAAAAAAGACCCAGGTGTGCTGATGCCTGGCTTGATACTGGTAGGAAACCTTGCCTGCACAGTGAGTTTATGTTTCCTTTCCATACCCAGCTGGTGGGAGTAGATGTCATGGCTGCTTTGGATATGTATGCAGAACGGGGTCAATGGGAGAAGTGCCTGGAAGTTGCAGCTAAGCAGGTGAGTGCCTGTGTGATAAGCATGGGGCCCTGGCTCTCTGAAGCAGGGACAGCAGGAATGAGTGGGCAGGGCAAAGCAGCACAGGGAGCCACTGCAAGCAGCTCAGAAACACCTCTTCGCTGTCCCTAGCCTAGCCAGTCAGGCCTAGTACAGAAGCATTAGAGCCCAGAAGCATATTGGGATTTAATTTTGTGATTAACAGAGCATTGGAAAGAGCTAAATGGGTTGTTTGGGGTGGAAATAATTGGTACCATGGCAACAGAGATTTGTAAAAGAAAGCTTTCTTTCTACATGTTCCTTAGGGGCCTGGTGCCAGTAGAAATGAGACATCCTTATCCTGAAAGTAAAATTGACATTTTTTTCATTTTTACTGACTTAAAACTAACAAAATTACCTCAGCAGAGTGGTAAAAATGGAGAAAATCGAAATGAATCTCTTCTGCAGTGCCATTCCAGTGCAGGAACAGGAGGAGAAAGCTCTAGGTTACCAGGATCTACTTCTAGGGTTTATGTCCTTTCAGTGGTTATTGTTTACTGATTGGTTGTTGAGTCAATAGTTATTGGTAGTGGAGCTAAACTGAGGGCAGGTGTTGATTCTTTAAAATGAGGTGTCACTTCAGATTGAGTGACAGGGCAGTTCCTGGCAATGGGGTTTGCAGTTAGTGGGGACATCCCGGCCAGTCCCTCAGGCAGACTTGGGGAACCTGGATGAGCACCAGTAATGTGTAGTGCCCTAGTTTTGGAACTTTGCTTCCCACACAGTAACCACTAACCTGAGTTTGGGCCGTGCTACAGCAGACTTGATTTCTTTTTGACTGCTTTTATGATGCAAATGGTCTTTGTTGTAGTGATTGTTATCTTGGAGATTTCTGTGCTGATGTTCTAATTATCAGGCCATACCAGCACTGATCTTCCATAAAGAATAATGTCACACTTGGTTCAGCAGTAAAGGCTTCATCAGTTTTATTGTCAACCAGGCACAACAGTACAAGATTTCTACTTGTGCCTTGCTGTGGTTTAACCCCAGCCAGCAACTAGGCACCATATAGCCCCTCGCTCCCTCTTCCCTTCAGTGGGATGGGGAGGAGAACTGGACACCCTCATCCCCTCAAAACACATGGGTTGAGATAGAACCAGATTAATATGTAAAGTGAAATAAAATAATAATGATTAAATACAGTAGTAATTGTGATGGAAAGGAATATAACAAAAAGAGAGAGAAATAAAACACAAGGGAAAATAAAATTAAACAAAACAAAAAAAGCCCAAGTGCTGCCCAGTTGCTCCCCACTCACTGAGCAATGCATGAGCAACAGTCCACCAGCTCCCTCCAGTTTACATACTGGGCATGAGACTGTATGGTACAGGATATCCCTTTGGCTAGCTCAGGTTCAGCTGTCCTGGCCATGCTCCTTCCCAGCTCCTTGTCCCTGTCCCAGTGCACTCGCTGATGGGTCAGTGTGAGGAGCAGAAAAGGCCTCGATGCTGTGCAGACACTGCTGACGTAGTAACCAACACCCCTGGGTTGTCAACAGCATTCAGCACAAACCCAAACCAGAGCACTGTACCGGCTACTAGGAAGAAAATTAACTCTATCCCAACCAAAACCAGGACGTGCCTCTAAGAGAGCATTAGCACAGCCTTGGTCCATAACCAGCGCATAATATCACTGCTTTTGACTCAGCTGTTTCCATTTATCAAAACAGGTCACATAACCAGACACAAGCCTTATCCCAAACTGTCCTGTACCTAGAGTCTCAGCAGCACCCACATCTGGGTGCTCAAGTCTCAGGCATCTCACTGGGACACTGGTCTCTCTTCTGCTTAAAAAACTTGCTGCATTGCTCATTTGTTAACAGGATTGCACATTATGCACCATCTTCTTCATCTCATTACTCCACTTCAGCCTGTGTGAAACAGGTCTTTCCTCAATTCTGTTTCTGTATGGCCAACTACAGTCAGTCCTCAGTGAAGTGTTTATGTCATAGCAGAGGTATGAGCAGTGCTCCAAGAAGGCCTGCAGTCCCAGAGGTCTGACAGCACTGGAATAATGGACTAGAGCAGCCTTGCAAATTATGAATGTCTCCAGTCCACAAAGCCTTTTGATTCATTCTTTCAGTAGACTAAGGGATGGTTTACAGTTGGTACCTGTGGTACCAGACCGTGGAGATACTGCAGCCTTTAGGTACTGGGCAGATTCCCTTGGTAAGTTGTGAGCAGCTGGCAGACAGCTTTATTTGCACATGTGAAGGCTGAGCACAGCATAGGCAGGGTTAGAGGTGTTGTGGGCTGCCCAAACCCAGGCCTGTTGTGTGCAGTCTGTCTGCTTACCTGCACTTTCCCTTTGGGACTGAAGTGTATGGTTGTGTGATAAACATCTCAAACTGTCCCACTGAGTGACAAGTGTTCAGTTCCTGAGCCTCATGCCACTGCTTTCTGTGTGCCTTCTGCAGAACTATAAAGTCTTGCACAAGTACGTCGCTCTGTATGCAACCCACCTCATCCGGGAGGGCAGCTGGGACAAAGCCTTGAGCCTCTATGTGCACCACGGAGCACCTGCCAACCCACAGGTAAAGACAATGTGACACCCCACTGTGAGTTGCCAAGAGTGTGCTATGATCTGCTGCATGAGTCAGACTTCCAAGGGTTCAACGTGTCCAAGATACTTCAGTCCTGCTGTGGATTCTTCCAGAGACTCCCCTGCTAGAGGGCTTAAGGGCCGTCTCCTGGCATGTTCTCCATGGGGAAGGAGCAGAGGGGGGTTGTATTTGTGTGTGTTTTGAACACCTTAACCACCAAGTCCAGAATGAAAGGAACCATGTTTTCCTCTCTGAGAGCACTGGGTGCAGGAAGGAGCCTTCCCCATTTCCCTGCTTGTCCTGCAGCACCCATTGCAAGCAGCAGCCTGCTGCTGCAGGAGCCTGCGTGCAGAGCTGCCATTGCCTCGGCCTATGCCTGGCAGCAGGAAAGCCCCAGGTATTCCCTGCCTCCTTGTCTGGCTGCCTCAAGGTTTCTTTCCTTTTTGTTGCAGAATTTCAACATTTACAAGCGTCTCTTTGTGGAGATGGTGAATGCCCCTGGCATGAACTGTGATGAGGCCTACACCAGCTGGGCTAACCTGCGTGATGTTCTCTTCAATCTGGTGAGTGTGAGCCCAGGCCACCACTACCTCTCAAATTCCAGCATCCTGGTGGCACCTGGCAGAGGAGACAGGGCAGAGAGGAAACTCATGAGGCTCAACAAGAGCAAGTGCAGAGTCCTGCACATGGGGAGGAACAACCCCCTGCAGCAGGACAGGCTGGGGGTGACCTGCTGGGGAGCAGCTCTGCAGAGAGGGACCTGGGAGTGCTGGTGGACAACAAATAAACATGAGCAGCAACGTGGCCTCACGGGCAAGAAGGTCAATGGCATCCTGGTGGGCATGAAGAAGAGAGTGTGAGCAGCAGGTGGAGGGAGGTTCTCCTCCCCCTCTTCTCTGTCCTGGTGAGGCCTCCTCTGGAGTCCTGTGTTCAGTTCTGGGCTCTCCAGCTCCAGAGAGACAGGGAACTGCTGGAAAGAGACCAGCACAGGGCTACCAAGGTGCAGAGGGGACTGGAACATCTGTGCGAGGAGGAAAGGCTGCAGGACCTGGGGCTGTTCTGCCTGGAGAAGATAAGGCTGAGGCAGGATTGAAAAGTGAATGTCAAGAGGATGGGACAGCACTTTTTCTGTTGTGTCCAGTGACAGGACAAGGGGTAATGGATAAAAGCTGTAACACAAAAAGTTCCACTTAAGGAAAAACTTTACTGTGAGGGTGAGGGAGCCCTGGCCCAGGCTGCCCAGGGAGGAGTGGAGTCTCCATCTCTGGAAGTTTTAAAACACACCTGGACGTGTTCCTGTGCCTCCTGATTAAAGGGAACCTGCTTGAGCAGAGGGGTTGGACTAGATGATCTTTAGAGGTCCCTTCCAACCCCTACCATTCTGTGATTCTGTGGGCTGTAAAACAACAAAATCCTGTGAAGTGGACGTGGCTGTGCAAGAGAAGTCAAGTAAGAAGATGACCTTGCCAAGGTCTTTGGCACTCGAGGCCAAATCCTAAAAGTGGGTCTGGACATTGGCACTTGCAGGGCTCCCCATGTGGCTGCTACTTGGGAGCTTGTCCTGTGTCCTCTTCCCATCCTACACCCATATTCAGCAGCTTGGGTGGGCCAAGGACCTCGAGAAAGCAAAGAGCCACCAAGCCTGGAAAATAAGAGTCCTCCCCATCTCCCCAGAGATGCTTAGAGCCTTCTGCTGCTTCTTCCCTATCTCAAAATAGCTCAGCCAGAGCTCATGATTGCCTCCTCTCTATAACTGTCCCTCAAATACCCATCTCTAGCACAGACAAAAGCCACAAATCCCATTTTGTCCACCCAAACTCAGCCCTGCTTGCAGTGTTGCTGCAGCGCTATTGGCTTTCCCCTTCTCCCATCAGCACTCTGTAGGGCCTGGTGCGGACAAGGCCCAGCCCTTTCCCAGTGCTGAATATTTCAGATCCTTCTCTCTCCCAGCTTTTCCCTGGCTTCAAGTGGATGAAGACTACCCTCGTGCTCTGATGTTCTCATTTACTCTCCTTTTCTCTTCTTCAGTGTGAAAACTTAGTAAAGTCGAGTGAGGCAAACACTCCAGCACACGAGGAGTTTGAGACGATGCTGCTCATCTGTCACTACTACGCCACCCGCTCTGCTGCCCAGGGCGTCAAGCAGCTGGTAAGGGCTCGGGAGTCACCACCCTGTGTGGGGAACCCTGTGGGAAGGGGCAGCCTGGGGGCCTGCCATAGTTCACTGTTCCACTTCACGGGTCGCTCACACGTTGTGGGTGCGCGAGAATGGGACTGTGGTGATTTGGGAGCCCACCATGAGGAGGCAGGACTGGGGATGATCTTCTCTGACCTGTCCTGGAGCAAACCAGTGGGAAGCTGACCTGTGTGCTTGGCAGGATGTGGGAGGGCAGAGGCACTGGGAGAGATCTATGAATCACCTTGTGGTCTGCCAGAAGGGACATTGCTCTTCAGCTGGCCCGGGAGCTGCTGAGCCTTGCACATGGTCTTGAGAGCAGCTTGGCTTAATAGAAGGCTTTGGGAGCTCATGGGCCTGTGTTCTGGGCCACTTGAGGTGGGGTTGGGAGCTTCTGAGCCTATGCTCTGGGCCTTTTGGGAGATGGTGTGCTTGGGGAGCTCATGAGCCTGTGTGCTGGGCCTCACAAGGCACTGTAGTTTTGAGACTTAGGTGTGTTGGCGTTTGTTCTGGGTCACAGTATACAGCTGAGTCCCTGAGGAAGTCTTGATCCATACGGGATTGTGAAATTGTGACAATGGTGTATGAGTGCGTGGGGTGGCTTAAAGCTGGCTGGGTGCCAGGTGCCCATCAAAGCTGCTCTGTTTCTTCCCCTCCTCAGCTGGACAGGGCAGGGAGAAATACGATGAGAGACTCACGAGTGGAGATAAGGACAGAGAGGTCTCTCAGGAATTACCACTATGGGCAAAACAGACTCAGCTTGGGGAGAAGTAGTTTGATTTTAACAATCAAAACAGAGCAGGGAAATAAGAAATAAAACTAAAAACACCTCCCCCCACCCCTCCCTCCTTCCCCGGACTCTCCCTCCTCCCCTGCAGCAGCGCAGGGGGATGGGGAAGGGGGGGTATGGTCAGTCCATCACAGATGGTCTCTGCTGCTGCTTCCTCTCAGGGAGAGGCCTCCTCACACTTCCCCTGCTACACTGTAGGGTTCTTCCCATAGGCTGCAGTTCTTCACAAATTGTTCCAGTGTGGGTCCTTTTTATGGACTGCAGTCCTTCAGCAGCAGACTGCTCCTGTATAGGTCCTTCCCAGGTCCTACCAGGAATTTGCTCCAGTGCGGGCAAGTTCCCTCAGACACCTACCTGCTCTGGTATGGGATCCTCTCTGGGCTCAGGTGGGTCTCTGCTCCCCCATAGCCTCCATGGCTGCAGGGGCAGAGCTGCCTCACCATGGGCTGCAGCACAGGCTGCAGGGGAACCTCTACCCCAGCACCTGGAGCACCTACTCCCCCTCCTTCACTGACCTTGGTGTCTGCAGAGTTGTTTTCCTATTCTCACTCTTCTCTGCTGCAGTTATAGCCCCTGCTCATGACATGTTAATCCCAGAGGTGTTCCCTCCATTGCAAATTAGCTCGGCCTTGGCCAGCAGCGGGTCAGTCTTGGAGCCAACTGGATCTGGCTCTATTGGACACAGGGGAAGCTTCTGGGACCTTCTCAGAAGCCACTTCTGCAGTCCCTGTTAACAAAAACCTTGCCATGCAAACCCACTCGTATGAGACTCGTGTGATTAGAGTGGGCTGTGAAAACTAAAGGTTGCCACAGCTGAGATCTCGAAGGGGAGACTGGGGCTTCCCACAGCTCTGTGTGTAGATGTTGGGAGTTCAGAGACATGTCAGACAGAGACAAATTACCCAGATTTGTGGAATGTTGAGGTCTTGCAGAGTCTACTTGGGCTTGCAAAGGAGGAGTAGCCTCCCCAATTCTGGTGTGGAGAGAACCTGTCTGGCAAGCAGAAAAGGGAAATCTCCCTTCAGTTCCTCACTCCCACTCCAGAAGTCTTACGTGACTGAATACAAGAAGAAAGAGTGCTGTGACTGTGACTGAACACTGGAACAGGTTTCTTAGCGAGGGTGGAGAATCTCTGTCCCTTGAGACCAAACCTGACCAGCCGTGTTCCTGAAAAACCTGCTGAAGCTGACTGTTTAGAGCAAGGCAGTGAGGGGTGGACTGGGTGGTCACCAGAGGTCCCTGCCAACCTCAGCTGTTCTGTAACTCAAACAGCAGGAGTTCAGGTGTGGCTTCTAGTGAAAAATAGCAAGGTCTATAAAGCCAACACTAATCTTCATGTGACAGTCCTGGTGTGTGTTCACACAGTGAGGGTGCAGAGAGTCAGGTCTGGAGATTTAACCTGTTTTTCCATGTTGGGAATATGTGGGTGCAAAGTCCCCACAGTGAGTCTGGGGCACTTCATGCTCACAAGATCCCTTCCAACCCGATTCTTTCTGTGCTGACTGTTTTGTCTTTGCTGCGCTCTGTGTGAGCAGGACACTGTGGCTGCCAAGCTGTCCATTTCCCTGCTGCGGCACACTGAGCTCATCCCTGCAGACAAGGCTTTCTATGAAGCTGGGATAGCTGCCAAGGTAAGAAGGATCTGCCACCAGAGCAGCTAAGGAGGTGAGGGATCCTGGACTCAGGGATTCTCAACTTTATCTTCCCGTCTTCCCCCAGCTGCACTGGTAGACCAGTAGCCAAATGGTGGCACTGGAGGCCTTTCCTCAAACATGCCAGCCTCTGTGTTGTGTCTCAGAATGGCAGAAGCCAGTGGGAGGGCAGCCCTCAACTAGCAAGGGGACATGAACTGCAGACCCAGGGGGCGGCTCAGAGGCCACATTACATTGTCTGGCTGTGTCAGTGCAGGTGCAAGACTCCTGACTGCTCTGCTTTGCTGTGGGTCACCTGAGTGTTGCCTCACTCCTGAGCCTACCAGCCTCCACCTGCCTGCCCAGCCACAGTGAAACACAGCAGCACATTCTCACTGGTGCTGGCTGTGCACTAATGCCTGAGTCCATCTCATGGGACAGCCTGTGGCTAGTGAGCTTGTCCCAGTGGTTGCCTGTGAAGCTGTCCTTGGGGGGGGAGTGAGCTCAGATGCACACTCTCCTCCTCCACTGCCCGTGTGGGATGGTGTGGCACAAACAGAACCACGTCCTTCCTAAGTCTTGCTCAGGCAGGGAGCTGTGGCTGTGGAGATGGGCCACCTTGCCTCACGTGGGCTTCCTCTCTGTACAGGCAGTCAACTGGGAGAACATGGCCTTCATCTTCCTGAACCGCTTCCTGGACCTGTCTGACGTGCGTAGGCCACTGCAGGGAGGGCTGTGGTGCTTACACAGGGGGCTGGGGGCCAGCACATCCTCGGCTGGCCTGGGCACTGCTAAGGCTTCAGTGTGCCAGCATGTGTTTGAGCTGGTGCCAATGAAGAACCTGAATGCTGCTGAGGAATGTGTGGGTGTTTGTGTGTGTTTGTGTGTGTGTGTGTGCGCACACAGGACTGTGCATCCTCACAGGGGGTGTGGAGGGACCTGCCAGGCCAGGAACTGTGCGTGACTATGCCACCACACCTGCGTGGTGCAGCAAAGAGCAAGTTAGCCCAATAGTTTAGGCCCGTAGTCTTCATGGCTGCAGGTGCCATCACAGCTTTCAGAGTCATTCCCTTTGAGTTGTTCCAAGGGAAGGAAAATTACCCTTCCTTATGAGGAAAGTTATCTTCCTTACGAGGAGAGGCTGCGGGAACTGGGGCTGTTTAGTCTAGAGAAAAGGAGACTGAGGGAGGATCTTATTAACATTTACAAATATCTAAAGAGTGGGTGTCAGGAGGTTGGGGCATATCTGTTTTCTATGGTATTTGGCAACAGGACAAGGGGTAATGGGATGAAGCTGGAACACAAAAAGTTCCACTTAAATATAAGAAGAAACTATGTCACTGTTCACGTGATGGAGCCTTGGCACAGGCTGCCCAGGGACGGTGTGGAGTCTCCTTCCTTGGAGGTCTTCAAGACCCACCTGGACATGTTCCTATGTGACCTGATCTAGGTGAACCTGTTTCTGCAGGGGGGTTGGACTAGATGATCTCTAAAGGTCTCTTCCAATCCCTACCACTCTATGATTCTGCAATGCCCAAGGGGTAGAGATCATGGCTCAACGCTTTAGCCACTGCGATGCAAGACTCAGGAGTCTTGACTTGCAGGTTAGTCACCAGAAAACGCCAAACCCTAGGAAGATGACAGACCTTAGTGTACCAGTCTTCCAAGTGCTGCCAGCAGGTGCTGGGGAGGGGGAAAAATAGCTCCCCATTTAATCTTTCCCTTCTTAGAGGCCACCTAATGAGTGTGGTACAGAATTCCAGGGGCACTCATTCTCCAAGGCCACAGAGGAGAGCCAGGAACTCCCATGAGGGCTTGGTCACGGCAGCGCTAACAGGCCGAGGCATCAGCAATGCCTCTACAGCCTCATGATGTAGATTGTGCTGTGGGCTCCCAAGGATGGCACGGCCTCGTGCTCCACCACTTCTCCTTTCTCAGGCCATTGAAGAAGGAAACCTGGATTCTCTGGACCACTCCGATTTCCAGAGCACAGACATTCCCTTTGAAGTGCCGCTTCCCGCCCAACAGCACGTGCCCGTGAGTGTCATCGGCCACCTTCAGCTCCCGTGAGCAGTTGTGCTGCTGCTGCAGGGCCCCCTCTGGGCAGAGCCTGGGGCAGGGGTGGGACAGTGGGCACTACAGGGTATGTACTGAGCCCTGCCGTGTGCTCCCAGCTGCCCCCTGCAAACAGGCAGCCCCGGGGCACACGTACCCTGTGCACACCGCACTCTTCTTCATCCTCCCCCACACAACCATACACTGACCCCCCTCCAACACACACACATGTCCCACGCTGCGGGGCACCACAGGCAGTGGCCCAGGCTACAACAGCCTCTGCCCCACAGGAGCAGCAGCGGGAGGAGGCGAGGGACTGGGTGCTCACCATGTCCATGGACCAGCGGCTGCAGCAGGTGCTGCCGTGCGACGAGCGCGACACCTACGAGGCCTCTCTCGTGGCAGCCAACACGGGGCTGCTCTCCCTGCCCTGCGTGCTCACAGGTACGATCCAGCGCAGCCCCAGCACAGCTCCCAGGTACCAGGGAGGACACGAGCCCATGCAGGTGGGAACATGCTGCGAGGGCCTGGGAAGGTGTAGGTTCTGCTGTAGATGCTGCAGGGACCAATTCTGCCGGAGGAGATGGAAGGATTGATCTGTGTTTTACTGTGACTGAGCACTGAACAGGTTGCACAGAAGTTGTGGCATCTCCATGCTTGGAGAGAATTGAAAACTGTCTGGACATGGTCCTGGGTAACCAGTTGTGAGTGACACTGCTGGGGGGAGGGGCTGGACCACATAGACCCCCCCTATAGAGGTCCCTTCCAAGGTCAACCTTTGTGTGTGTCAGTGATTCTGTGACTGGTCGGTCTCTCACAGCACTGCCACAGATCTGCACATGCTCCACCCTACAAAAGCTCTGTCTAGCTCTATTGTGGCAAGTACAGTCTCTCCCACTTGCACACTTCAGGCAGTGAGGGATTGTGGTGCAAGATTTAGAGGGGATGGGACAAGGTGGCAGCAGGGACCACCAGCAAGGCTCTGACTCCAAAGGTCGGGAGCAGGGTGCCATCAGTTGACTTGGGTGTCCTTGCCAGAGGACAGCTCAGCCTTCACCTTCCTTTGACCCTGCCACTGTGGGCAGCCCCTTTCTCCATCTGGACTCTCAGTGCCAGGGGTGGAACTGTCCCCCTGCCATGCCCTGGGGAGCAGCCGCAGCCAGGGCAGAGGGAAGGGGTGCACGAGGTAGGGGTGTGCTGTGGGGCTTGGCTCATTTCTGAAGGTGGTGTTGTGTGACCAGGGTACCCTGTGCTAAGGAACAAGATTGAATTCAAACAGCCAGGCCGAGAAGCCAACAAAGACACATGGAACAAGTTCCTGATGGCTGTCAAGGTGAGCCGGGCACCCATGGGCAGGGAGACACGCTGCAGGGTGTTCAACCCCTCCTGCTGGCAATAAAACATTGTCCCACTGGGTGGGGATGCACTGAGCCAGGGCGGCTTTAGTGCTCGCTCCCCGTGTGCTGCTGGGTGGGGATGAATCTCCCCTAAGGAGCTGGGGCAGTCCCAACCCTGCACGTGTAGCTCTGTCAGCTGCTGTGGGTGCCCCCCAGTGCCAAGGTCTCGCTCGTTCTGCAGACATCCCACAGCCCTGCGTGCCAAGACGTGCTCAAGTTCCTCAGCCAGTGGTGCGGGGGGCTCCCAAACACCAGCTTCTCTTTCCAGTGAGATGGACCATGGCAGCTTTCAGTCCTGGTCTGCAGCACCCTCCATTCTCCCCCTCACTCCCCAAATAAACGTCTCCCAACCCTGCTGTGCTTCTGTTTGTCAAGGGCTGCTGAGCCCAGGACCACGCCTGTCCTGTAACCCAGTTACGCCAAACATGAACCCTCTGCCCTGAGGAGTGACTGTCACAGCAGGACCAGGCTCTGTCTGCATCCCTGTGCCTGCTGGGGAGGGAGCACTGCCTGAGTTCACACACCAGCTGCACTCTCCTCTCAGCAGCGGGCCCAGGTCCCAACGTTCCGCCACCCCAGGGAGCCACTTACAGCAGCCAAAGTGAAAAGGAGAACTTTTATTTACTGGGGAATTGACAAAAGGATTCTTTACCTTCCATTCCTTTGCCTGCCTGAGCACAGGCACAGCCAGCTGACCCTGCCTGCTCTGCAGCAGGGCCACCTGGTCCCAGGCCAGCCCCAGCACCTCTGCCTGTCCCCATCACTGCATCTAAAACACCGACGGAGATGAGCCTTTAGTGTGCCGGGAAGGGCCCTGCAGCTTGGGGAGAGGAGAGAGCATCCAGGGCCCATGGCACCTGCGGGGCAAAGGCTGCTTGGTGACCTGGAACAGCTTGTGCATGGAACCTGCAGGTCTGTCCCAGGTGGGGTGGTGGGGCTGGGAGAGGAAAGGCGCATCCCTCCCTTCCCCCGCAGCCCACTCGCCACATGCCTGCATCTGGGGCAGGAGCGCGGGGCAGGTGCAGCTTCACCTGCCTGGATCACAGCTCTCCTGCCACACCACCTGTGAGTGAAAGAGCTCACGTGAGCACAGGGTTGTGCTGCAGGGCCTGACCCCATGCTGGCTGCTCTGATCCGTGTTTGTGGCATGTGCTTGGCAGGAGCTGTCTCAGGGGCTGGTGTAGGCAGTAGGCCCTCCTGCTCCTGTCCCTCAGGCACAGCCCACGCTCTACTCACCTCTACAGCTATGCAGGAGTCTCAGCCAGCCCTGCCAGGAGCTGCTGCATCTCACGGGGTGGCCCCTCCTTTGCTGGACCTGGCCCAGCCAGCTAGAAAGGGGGGAAAAAAAGAGACAGACATGGAAACACATAATCGTTGAGCTTGGAAAAGACCTTTACGGTCACTTGGTCCAACTCCTAACCCAGCACTGCCACAGCCATCATCAAACCATGTCCCATAGAAAGAGGTGGAAGGTCACGGGGATGCATGAGGGTTGGACCAGGCAGGGTCGAGGAAGAGGGGTGGCTTTGACTCAAGACAGCCAGGACAGAGCAAGTTTGGTTATCGGATGGGGAGAAGGGTCCCTCTGCAAATACCCAAGATGAGGGGGTCACCAAGGCTGGCTAGAAGACGTTAAAACTTGGCTTTCTCCCCCTCCCATTGCTGCACAGCCTTTTTGTGTGGGAACAAGGGCCCGGCAGCAGAACCCAGCACCTTCAAATTGCATCAAAACAACACCAATGGTGGGGCAGAGGCAGGGGAGACCCGTCCAGACCGATGGGCCATAGGGGCATACCTGCTCTTTGCCATAGCTGCTGGCGCAGGGCCCAATGCCCCGGAAGATCAGGGCCACCACGGAGCACTGGCCAGACAGCACAGCTTCTGAAGCCGCCAGCACCAGGGAGGGGAACCAGAGTGCCAGGGCCGTGTCCTGTGGAGCAGAGGGTCGGACAGTCCTCAGACAGGCTGTGGAGGGGCACTGCACCCTCCCTGCACACGACTGTGCACAGGGCAGGGAGAGAAAGGGAGCGAGAGGAAGAGAGAGGGAGGGCAAAACAGAGGGAGATGAGAGGAAGCACAGCCAGAAAGTGTGGGAGGGAGGGCAAGGGTGCGGCGGCCCCACAGACTCACGTAGATGCGTGTGGTGTTGAAAGGACAGTCGTTGGTCGCGATGGCTGCGCGGGCGTCCGCGGGCAGCGCCGAGCTGTTGCAGCCCGTGACGAGGCGCATGCCCCGGCTGTGAACTGTGAGGGCGATGGCCAGGGCCAGGCCCACGCTGCACGCTGTGGACAGGAGGCAGTTCAGCAGGGACACACTCAGCAGGGTCCAATGCTATGGGCAGCAAGGAGAACACATGAGAGCAGGGCTGTCCCGAGCTGGGGCAATGCCAGAGCCACTGGCACGGCACGGGGACGGGCACACGCCGCCTGGCACAGCCCTGCTGCAGGGAAACGAGAGTGCTGGGAACCCACAGACCGCACCGAGGGGCCACATGCAACCTCCTGCCCCTTCCAGCACAGCTCAGCCCTGCACTCAGACGAGGCTTCTGCATCCTTAGCCGGTTCTGTGAGCCCGGGGCCCCCAGACGGCTCCCGCCACTGGTCCCGTGTCCGGGGAGCTCCAGTCTCGCTGCGAGCCGAGACCCTTCACGGCCGGCAGCCGCCTGACTCCACGCAGACCCTTCTCGCCGGAGCCCCCCGGCCGCAGCTTCACCCAGCAGCTGAAGCACTACGTCCCGGGCCGGTGTCCGGTGCCCGCGCTGCCTCCCGGCGCCGCCCGAGGCGGAAGGAGGCGCCGGGGCAAGGTCCAGGGGAGCGGCCGCGGGCCGGAGCAGCGCAGCACCGAGCCCCCCCCCGGCCCCGCACTCACCAGAGCCGCCCGGGACAGGTTGTGCGATACCAGGATGGCGACGATGCCCGCGGCGATGCTCTGCGGGGAAAGACCCGCGCTCAGCCCGCGGCCGGGGCAACGGCCCGCCGCCCCTCCCGCCGCCGCCGCCGAGCCCCGTCCCGCGCTCACCAGCAGCCCCGACACCACGGACACCACGTTGGCCGCCGCGTACTCGGGGGTGACGGCGCGGCGGGCGCCGGCCACGTGCCGCAGCACCGACCCGTGCACGATGG
>WBNH01003433.1:56552-97930 GCA_013401255.1 Urocolius indicus | reverse complement strand
GCCCGTTCTCAGGGCCCCTGCCCCGGCCCGCGAAGGAGGGGAGTGACTGTGCCCGGGCCGGCGCAGAGCGGGGTGCGGAGCGGGGCAGGGCGAGGGGCTCACACCTGCTTTCCTTTAAATTAAAAAAAAAACAAAAGAAAAAAACCAAAACAAAACATTTCTGTGCTGTGCAAAAGACACTTTGTACAATTCAAACAGAACAAACTCCATGCACATGAACGGGGCTACAGAACACCCCAAAGCCAGGACTCGGCTCCACGGCACCACCTGGCAACATCCCAACAAAAACAGGGCTGGAAATTAATACTGATGCGCAAAGTCCCCTTTTAATGGGCGGGCAGGGAGGATTGTCGCTGAGCCCAGCCACGGCACATGCAGGAGGAGCTTCCAAGCACTGCAGCTGGGGTCTTGCTGATGCCCTACAGTGATGGACAGACACAGAAGGGGGCAGAGGCCACGACGCCGCACGGGCCGCCTGGAGCTGAGGGGCTACGACGACACGGTCACTGCCGTCAGGGCTCCGTTCCGGGTGTAGTAGAACTTGCTGAATGCCTCTTCAAGTAAACAGGTAAGTCTGCTCTGGTCAGCCTGGGAAGAACGAGCTACAGTGAGGGGCAGGCTCTATCTGCATAAAGCTGAGAGCTTGGCTGAAGGCTGCCAAGGCACGGGGGACAGGGACAGAGCACGTTCCTCCTGTCGCCCCAGCTAGAAAACGCCTGGTGTGGCACAAACCGTTTCAGTTTGAGAAAGGAATGCAGACCTATAACCCTCCCTGAGCCCCAGCCCTGCCTACCTCACTGATGAATCCAAGCTGGACCAGTTCGGCTGCCAGCTCCTGGATGTTGTCATCTGCAAGACAGGGAAGGGTGTGAGTCCCAACGGGAGCCCCAGTGCTGGCCCCAGTGCCCCAGAGCAGAAGAGAGGTACTTACTGGGCTGCAGGTCACAGCTCAAGTGTCGATTCAACTTGTCTTCCAGTTTCAGCAGCAGTGTTAACTGGAGGGGAGAGAAGTTCTTGTGAGGGACACTGCAGCCTCAGAGGGTGTCACAGGCTGGTGCCCACCCCAGCCAGGCAGAAGCAGCCCCCCAGCTTCCCATCAGGGCAGGAACCACCCCCCCCTCCAGAGCTCCCCAGGAGTCTAACAGAACCACAGCCTGTTCCATTCCAAACCACAGCCAGCGGCACCAGCCCCTGCAGGGAGCCTGAATGTGGGGATGCTGCGTGCCAGGTCAGCCATGGGCACAGGCTTGGCTCTGGCTTTAGAGCCCAAAGGTGGCAGCTGTGGCAGCAGAGTCACATCAGGCACTAGCAGAAGGGGAGCTGGAGCCACTTGCTCGGTACAGCTGTGCCGATACACCACCCCCTCCCCAGCACCTCTGCCAGAAGATGGGAACATACGTGATGCTTCACTCCCTCCTCTACTGACTCAATGTTGCACTGCATCAGCACCACCTAGAACAGAAGAGGAGGCAGTGGGTGAGGAGTGGCTGCTGCCCCCAGAGTGGTCAGGGGAGGACAGGGAGGGAGCTCCTACCTTGCGGGTCTCCACCTCTGCAGGCTCCGGGGTCGGGGTCTTCACGGATGGGGGAGCAATGGGAGATTTCACCACCACCTGCTGGGGCTGCTGGGGTCGTGGCATCCCAAAAGCTGTGAGTGGGTAAATGCCATTCCTACAGGAAAGCAGCAGGGTCTGAGGTTGTGCCTCTCCAGAGTTTTTACAGTCTCACACACGGTTAAAGTTGCCTTTTAAAAAAAACAAATGTCTCTTACCTCACATCCTCCAGGAACTTGTCCAGCTCCAGTGCTGGAGACTGTGAGAAGCTGGGGGAAAAAAGAATGCACCGAGGTGAGAAGTCATCCAACAGAACCATCCACTCAAGTACCTGTGGATGCAATTTCGGATTGCCACATCCCACCCTACAGCCGGGTCAGGGGGCAGGATGAGTGCACACAGGGGCAGCCAATGGTGAGACAGACTCAAATCTTCCTGTACAGGAAGGAACTATCACAGAAGCCAAGGATGAGGCAACATTTTCATTACAGCAGAACAGGTGTCACCTCCCTGTAGAGCTGTGCAATGCAGAGTTACTTGGAAGCCAGCCCAGTAACACCATGCTCCTGGTTTCTCAGAGCCCCCTCTCAGAGCAAGCCCATGAAGCCTGGGTCCCACCTCCAGATGAGCAGGAGCCTCTGCAGCACTGATGGCAGCGTGTGATGAGTTGTTCCACTCCAGAGTAGAAACTAGAAGCTCCACCTCAGGACTTAATGCTCTGCTCAAATATTTCTCATTGGAGTTTGGGATACTTGTGTTATCTAATTTCCTTCCCAGATTGCTCATTCAGTTTTGTGGCTTCTCAGTGTAGTGTCCCAGAGGAAGTCTTCCTACCTCTTTAATTCCCCAGCTTCTTATTTCATTGAACATCTTCCTTGCTGGTGGCTGATGGAGGACAGGCAGCACTGATAACCCCTCCCCTTTGCACCACAATGTTGTCTGTCTACTGCTCGTCCTCCCTCTCACCCTCGAGAGGCTCCCTGGGGTGACAGGGATTTCCATCAGCTCTCTGCTGCGCTCTCAGACTCCCCAAAGGTTGACACTGTACAGGGAACATCTTCAGACACGTCCCTCAGCTCCCACAATCCAGCACCCTGACAGCGTTTTGCTCCCATCTGCAGCTGCACACAGCAACCTGTCCCCAACAACCTGGCAGTGGTCTGTGCCTGAGGTGTTACTCCACAGCCCTCTCAGTCAGAGCAGCAGTTATTTCTAAAGCAAACTATTACTGTTTTCTGCATAGCAGAGAGAGTTAGCAACAGCAGAATGGTCTACAGCTAGTACCTCATTTTATAGAATCGTTAGGGTTGGAAAAGACCTCTGAGCTCCTCGAGTCCAATCCTTCCCCTCACAGTGCCAAGCCCACCACTAACCCATGTCCCTCAGCACCTCAGCTACACGGCTTTGCAATAGCTCCAGGGATGGGGACTCCAGCACCTCCCTGGGCAGCCTGGGACAGGAGCTGACAACCCTCTCAGGGAAAAAGTTCTTCCTCAGCTCCAATCTAAACCTCCTCTGGCACAACCTGAGCTTGTTTCCTCTTGTCTTGTCACTCATTACCAGAGAGAAGAGACTTGCATTCTACTTGCTGCATTCATACTAATGTCACTTACTTAGGGAGCCACTTCCATAGTGTAAGTGGCTGCTGTGTAACTGACAGCTGCCCAAAACAGCTCTTCCCTTTGCGTATTTAGTATAAGCTGCTCTGTTAAGGAAACACCAAGGAGCCACTTCTCCAGCACACTGATTCTCTCTGACAAGCCTGTGGCTGGTCCATTCACTTCCCCAGACTGTTCAACCAGATTTTGCTAAGGACTGTTTCAACTACTGTGTGTTGGGATCCCAGCCCTCCATCTGGGGAGGAATTCACATCTCAGCTGCATGGAATCTCTTCACAGGACACAGGTGCCAGGTCTTCATCCACCCAGGAATCACCCTTCACAGAATCTTTTGTGCTCAGAGAGTGCTGCCGTGAAGGAGCAGCCAACAGCCCCACTGGCTCCCTTTTGCTTCCCAGTTAGTGGTAAAAAAGCAACACTAGCTTGAAAGGAAAAGTGCCAGGTAGATGCTCCAGTGCTCAACCCCAGTGCCCTGGCAACTGTTCCCCATGCACCCAAGAGGCCCCTCCAAGCACACCACGGGATACTCACATCATTTTGACTCCTTCCCTGTCCACATGATTAATCTCTGCCAAGACTGCATTCATGTCAAGGTTTTTGGTCATTTCTTCTAAAGCATTTTCAGGAATCATATCTATTAAAAACAAACCCCAAACAGTCAGAATGTGCTATGAAAAGCACTAAAACCCCAGGAGCTTGGGGTGTTCCACTCCTGTGCACCCCCTCTCCCCCAGAGCAGGCAGGGCACCAGAGTCCTCCAGGCTCTGCAGCGAGCACAGCTCTGTTTCCCTGGTCCCTGCCTGCTCAGAGCAGCATGAAGGTCCTGTTTCCAGGATGCCAGCTGTGCTGACAGCTTAGCGAAGCTCTGAAGAACAGATGTGTCAGCCTGGGCCTCTGTACTCACGCTGATGTCCAACGATACAGTGAGCTGCCAGGAGCTTCAACGACGGCACCTCGAATAACGCCTGATGGAAAAGCAGCTCCCGGGCAGTGGGACGCTTGCCAGGGTCCTGCTCTAGACACTTCTGAATGAACTCCTGAAAGGCAAAAAGTGCATGAGGCCACGGGCCACATCGACCTTTCTGCAGAGGGGCTGATCTCTCCTCACTCACCCTCTGCAAGGGGTCCTCCAGCAGCTGGATGGCACTGTTAATGGCCTCCTGGGGCACGTAAGACGACTCTCCATTACCCTGTATTTCCAGCACCGCCATCTACAAACACAAAGCAGCTCGTCAGACTTCACTGGGAATTGCTGGCTACACTGAACAGCACTGCCAAGTGTGAGATCACAAGAGACGAGCTGTTTGGTGCTGTTTAAGGTCACAGCTTGTGAAGGCAGACAGAGGACAACCCCCTCATTAAGACAGCTTGTTTCTAGCACCCTAAGGGAATGGCAGGGAGGCCTGAAACTGTGCCAGCATCACCTTAAGGCACTAAGTATCTCCATTTTCAATCTCATGATCCATTGGCCCGAACTTCTGCTTGATAATCCCCAACCTCTAACTAAGCAGTAACTGGATCACTGCCAGAATATGTCAGTGTCCTTCCTGGCTGTACCAGTAGCTCTGTAGCACGGGCAGAAGAGCAAGCACATGCTATCCAGAGCTGGCTCCAGCCAACATATCCACAAATTACCAGTTAGGAAAGGCTGCAAAAAAAAATCCAGAGAACATCTTAAGATTCAGCTTAAGTTTTGCTTCCTAAAAGTTGTGTGTTTCCACAGTTCTCTTCCTGCTTCACTCACGGGGTGTGCAGCACAGGATGAGAGTTCTTTGTGTTGTCTCTTTCTGACAATTCTTCCCAGAAAATACTCCTACCAGCAACTCCTGTTTCCTAGACTTGGGCTTACTGATTGCAAGGAGAGAGAGGAATCCCTGGAGCTGCTAAGATCAGGTGTGTCAGACTTGCATCTGACTGCAACCAGCACCTCAAGCTGGGTATCAGGTGGGGCCAGGCTGGCTCAGAAGAGTTAAGGACACATCTGTGCTAACTGCCAGACATCACAAAAGAACAGGTACTCCCCAGGAGGGCAAGTTGTGTCCTCCAGGTTCATTAAGTACAGTGTGTAGTTGTGGCTCTTCTCAGTGTCTGGTGGGTCTGACCTCAGAACTGGCAAAGACCCACAGAGCAATTACAAATTGGGGCAGAACTGCACATTGCTGAGCTATTTACTTCTCAACAAGGCAAAGCCTGTTTGGCTCACGGAACATAGTACCCTTGTTGCCACACTAACCCACCCATAACCACAGCAGCTCCACAAGGCCACCTCCTTCCCTCAAATTCGTTCTCTCTGTCCTATAGCCAGAGGGCTCCAGACTCACCTCCAGTGCACACATCCCAAAGGAGTAAATGTCCACAGCAGTGGTGACATTGGCGACCTCTGTAACACAAATAGTGCTGTTATCAGCCCACCCCTGCGCTCGGCAGCACCGGCAGGGCCTCATCCACACCGGGTTATGACAACCCCACAGTCTCCTCCCCCTCCTTTGCTATCCAAAGACAGAGGAGCTGAAGCACTTGAGCAGGCAAGTAGCTCCAAGCTGTGAGTGGTACGTGCATCCTGAGCAGCGTGAGCAGAGCCCCCCAAGAGCCAGGCTGGCAGCTGCAGCCACACCTTACCTCCGTACTCCGGGGCAAAGAAGTGCAGGTTCTTCTGCTCCTCACGACAGGTCTTCACGTGGTTGTTAATCGTGTCTGGTGCCACTAGAAGAAAGTCACGAATGCTCAGGACACGGGAAACCACAGCCTATCCCTGAGCAGCCCCTGGGCAACACATGCCAACCCAGGCCCCAAATAGGGAGCAGAGTGAAGCTGTTGGCCCCCATTAGTCCCTCACCTCAGGTCTCTCTGTTCTTTCCCTGGCTGCAGCTCAACTAGGGCAACTCAGCACTGGTCTCCAAAAGCAAACCCGGAGACCACATTTTTTGCTGATCAGGAAGACAAGTTGGAAGGGTTCTCTGTTGAAGTGCAAGTCCTGAAAGCACCTAACTTAAATCAGCCCTATAGCATTTGTCATGAGTAACAGCTATAACAGAAGCCCTAGGAACAGCCAGAGATGCCAAGATCACCACAATTGATCACCACACCTCAGGGACAGACCTACAAGGCAACTCTTCCACATATCTGCAGGACCCTGGTGCCAAAGTGCCTCAAGACAAAAGTCACACAGAGCTGCTAAATGAGGACATGACTAGCTTGATGGCAAAAGCCTCTCAGGAGCCAGGAGCTCCACAGCAATAGCCATAAACCACTCAGAGCTATGAGGAGAGAATAGCTCCCAGCCACAAGCAGCAGCAGAACACCAGTATGGACTCTTGCTAAGAGACAGGCCTTTGGGACAGACACTTCTGAACAGATTGCAAACAGCTCCTCAAAACTAAGCATCTGCCTCCATCAGGGAGAAACACTGAGGCAGGCAGGAATCACCATCCTACCTAGAGTTCCACTTCCACCCTCGAGCCTGTCCAGTCCCACTCTCAGGCCCATTTCCCACTTAGTCAGCCTCACAGACCGTCGCAGCTCGCCCTGCTCTACGCTGCTACAGTGGGGACCTGCCAAACTGCTTGGCTTTTTTCCAGGTGTTCCTGAATTAGGACAGGACACACAAAGAGGATTCCCAGTTGAACGAGACTGAACTAGTTCCCAGCCTCAGAGAAGAGATGTTCTTTGGGCTGTAGTCAGACAAGACGGGTCTTCCTTGATACCTCAGCTCAGGCTTGCTATGTGCCACACACCAAATCACACCACCTTATTTGAGCACTGGAAATGGAGCTTGCTCCAATGGCCAGCATCCACTTTCCCAACCAGCCATTCATGAGCAGTTTACTGCTTTTTGTTCTTGTGCTAGGCTCCTGTTGGTGAGTCCAGTAACATTACTTCATTCCTAGTACTCATCTCTTAACAGATACCACTGAGTCCTCTCAGCCTCACAGTACCAAGTAAAACACTCTTTTTCTTCTTCAGACCTGCTCTGCATTTTCCCAGTGACACTGCTTCAGAGGAGCTCTGGCCAGGACCAAGCACAATCACACCAGTCCTCTCTACCAAGGACTCTGCTTCACAGAATCATAGAATGGTAGGGGTTGGAAGAGACCTTTAGAGATCATCTAGTCATGCAGAAGCAGGTTCACCTAGATCTGGTCACATAGAAACATGTCCAGGTGGGTCTTGAAGACCTCCAAGGAACGAGATCCCACACCCTCCCTGGGCAGCCTGTGCCAGGACCCCTCACCTGAACAGTGACATAGTTTCTTCTTATATTTAAGTGAAATTTTTTGTGTTGCAGCTTCATCCCATTACCCCTTGTCCTGTTGTCCGATACCATAGAAAAAAGAGATGCCCCAACCCCCTGACACCCACCCTTTAGATATTTGTAAATGTTAATAAGATGCCCCACAGATCTTCACATTGCATACTAGGCAAGTGGGTCAAATTCCTCCCTTCAACAGCTAGTACGTGCCAGACACTCCCCAGTTCCAAGCTCAGGAGTTCCAAGCTTTGTAGTTTGCACTGCTGAGACACTGACAACTCTGAATCACAACTGTCCAGTCCTTTAATGTCTTCCTGTGCTTCTGAGGGTATCCTGACCTACCTCAGTATCACACATTCCCCACATTTCTATTAACAGCCTCAACACAAATGAGATCAGTGTCTGAGGGGCTCCAAATCCCTCCAGTGGCACAGCTCTTTTTCAGCTTCTACCATGTCCCCATGCCCCCAGCCAGTGCCTGACTCAGCATACAGGGTCAATCACCCAAAGTTTGTCCAGCACAACTAGTTCTCATACTGGGTCTCCCAAGAGGTCCTCAGACTGTCGTGGTTTGGCCCAGCCAGCACAGCAGCACCACGACAGTCTCTCACTCGGTGCCCCCATCCACCCCCACCCTCGTTAGGATGGCAGAGGCCCCAGCGAAATGGGAGTAAAAAGATAAGCAAGGTTGTTGTGGATTAAGACAATGGCAGGGAGGGCTCACTGCCAGTTGCAGTTCTGGGCAAAAATAAACTCCAGTACTCGACTTACAGAGGAAAGTAGGAAAGTTTACTCTACTACCTACAAGAAACAGAACAGACTAAAAGCAAAAGACAGTAAGATGATGAGAAAATTACAACCAGCACTTCAAGATCTCGTTCCCCGATCCCTCCTTTCTTCCTGGGCCCAGCTCACTGCTCCTGATATCTCTACCTCCTGAACGGCTCAGGGGGGCAGGGAATGGGGAATGTGCTCAGTCTCTCACAGATGGACTCTGCTGCTTCTCTCGTCTAAGACGAGGATGGCTCCTGGCATTTTTCCCCTGCTCCAACACGGGGTTCCTCCCCCAGGACACAGTCCTTAACAAGCTTCTCTGGTGTGGGTTGTTCCCAGCAGCTGTGGCTTCTGCCAATTCAGGATCACTCCCTCAGGACACAGGCTCTTCTGGGCATAGTTTTAATGAGCTTCTTTGTCATGAGCTGTTCCCCACAGTTACAGTTTCTGTGAATATTAGGTCCTTCACATGGGACAGGGCCTCTTCTGGCCACAGTGATACAGGGTCCTTCCCTTGGGTCCCTCCTCTGGCCATAGTCATTGCCCCGGCACAGAGTCTTTAATGAAGTGACCCCTGACATAGGGTCTTTAGCAAAATGAGTCTCTGCCCCTGATGGAGGGGCAAACAAATTTGANAGAGTTTTGAGCAACTTCTTACAGAAGCCATCTTTACAGCCCCTTCCCCCTTATCAGAAATGGCTGTCATGTCAAACCACGACACAGACACCCACATGCTTTTGGGCAGTACCTGCCCTAAGCAGCCCCCTGTGCATGTCTGGTTTACAAGTGGCTAAGAGAGGAGGGGCTATGTCAGGTCTTCTTCAGCAGCTGGATTTCCTCATCAATTTACTGCTGTTCCCTGTTTCCTTTCTCTAGATGTTTTTGCCCAAGGAATCACAGTCAGGTTTAACAGTACAGGCCCTTCTCTCATCTAAGTAGTTCATTATTTTCCACTCAAAAGGACGATCCAACGCTGTAAAAAACAAACAATTTAATACTGACAAATGAGGTTTTGCCTTCCTAAAAATAAGGAAAAAAACCCCACACTCACCACATACTACGCATCAGCACTCATGACCTCTGAAACTTGTGCTGGAGACTTGCAGGATCTAAAACCAATTTTGCCTAAATCTACAGTACACCACTGGTGGGCCTGAGGGGTGGAGGAGAGCCACAGCCTCATCACCCCCAGAAACACCATATGCTGCACGTGCAGAGCCACCTGAATACTGGGAAGTTTGTGATCAAGAACAAAGTTTTCCTCAGTGTCCAATGCCATGAATATTTTGGCTCTCCCCTGAGGCCGGGGCTGTAACACGACCATAGGATCTCACTGTTTCCTTTCTACAAGAGTGATTACTCTGTCCCAGTTTTTGCAGAACAGGACGTTTAAGACTTCAGAAAATGTAATGCTCTAAAACCTGATATTTTGTGTTTTTTAACAGAATGCTGGATTAGGGCAGTCTCTGTGCAGCATGCAGCATACAGGTACTAGCAAACAGGTGTTTTGATGAAGCCTGCTGAAGCCAACATCTATTGCATGCACAACAGCCTCTGACTGCCAGGAACTAGCTAGACAATCCAGGGATATAATATAACACTGTAGGTCTTCTATTCGTTCTGCCTGGTCTCATCAGTACAATGGATTGTCAGAGTAAACAGAAACACAAAGCCCATCCTCCATTATGCAGGCATGGACAGCCAGAGGTCTGGCAACCTGCACCAAGATCCTGTGAGTAGTTGAGTTGCTGTTGGGGCAGGACTGCTGTCTGGCCAGGGCCAGACCTCTGCAGAAAGGCAGAGGCATCAAAGCCCGCCCTGAGAGAGAGGCACTGTGTCCACAGGCCCAGCACTGCAGAAATTTAGCACATGCCATCAAGTGCTGGACCAATGTCCTCAGGCAGGAACTCTGGCATGGTGCTACCCAGGACGACACCATCCTGCCAAATATAGAGCAGAATTGACCAAGCATAAAGTCATCTTCCAAAGGATGCTTTGATTAGTTTATCTTCCCAGTGTATCTTTAAATACCGTCACTGCTGTGTGTTGGATGGCAAGGGCCAGTTCACTACCCAGCTGTTCTGTCCTTTGCTCCTGGGCCCTGTTCAAGAACAGGAAAGAGGCAGCGACTGATCACAAAAAGGCACTGTCAACAGAAACCTCAGCCAGTGCTGTAACACGGGCACCTCCACATCAGAAAGGCAAGCACAATGGAACCCCAAGCCCAGCCTCTATTGATAATGGCTGTCTGCCTCATGAAGGACCTGATAATAAGATTCCCTGCATCCAGGTCCCATGGACATTTTGCAGTATCACCAGCATTTCTGGAAAGAGCTGGGCTTGTACTTTCTGTGGGAACTCAGAATGCAACTCAGATGCATAGAAAGGCAGTTTTGAATTTGCTGTTGCAGGCCACCCAGGGACCTTCCCCCTCTGATACTCAGGTCCTTGTGCCTCCAAATTAGCTGAGTCCCACTGGAATTCCTCACATGTTTTTCTGTCACTGTTGCAGAGGCTGTCTCTGTGGTTGAGTTTAATTATCCACATTTGGCAAGCCTTTTCCCAGTTCTAGCAGTTGATACCACAGCTCATGTGCAACTTGGCTGGAAGCCACGTGCATAACCTTGTTCTTCATTGCGGAGCTGAAGGAGGGGCGTAAGACCACCAGATTCTTCACCATATGCCTTAGAGCTAAGCAGAGACAGCCCTGCCAGGCACACATCTGTTCCCTTCATCACTATGGCAGCAAACACCTGCTATTGAATTCAGCTCTGAAAAACTCACAACAAGCATGTTAAACAAGGCAGTTATAGCAGCTAAAGAAGTGCTGTTACACCTTACTACAGCATTTGAGAAGCTGGGACAAGAAACTTTGGTCCCTCACATTGGAGTGCAAGCCACTAGGCACAGAGAGAGCCCTGAGACAGCCTCAGACAGAGCTTTGTCTGAGCATGTATTTTAAAACAAACACTTAACTGTAGAAGAACACAGACTTGAAGGTATTTCTGACACAAGCTCTTCTCACCACTTCACATGCAGTTCCTACCTGCCATCTCCTACTTTATCTAGCGATGACAATTCTGTGAGCAATCAGATGCAGGAAGGCTAAGGGTGGTTATACTAAGCAAGACAAACAACAAAGGTCAATAAGGAAAGCCAGATCACCAACATCAGCAACAAAGGTGCCTTTCTGAGCCACAGAGGAGATGGCAGGAAGGGGAAGACTACAAGACATAGCACCACATGATTGATCAGGTTAGGAGAGAATCACCAACCAAATTTTAGAAGAAGATTCAGCCAAATACAGTGTCTGTGCAGGGCAGGTGATGGGAAGAGATATGAAGTACAATAGAAGGTAGAATAAATAACCTGCCTTTGGCAAGCTGAACTCAGCCTGCCAATAAAAGCATAAAGAGAAATAATCAAGGTTACTACAGGAGTACGCAGAGCTTGCTAGGCTTCTCAAACCCTCAAGGACGTGCTAGAACAAAGGACTCAGCAGGGTAAACAAACAGCTCTGAGTGCTCCTTGGTGGAAAGTCAGCCAGTAATGTACTTGCACCTAGTGGTATTACTCCCAACTAGCCCCAGTGACAGGATTTAGCAGATGCCCAGTCACACAGCCACTTGCTCTTTTAAACACTACAAGCTGCAGAAGACCTTTTCCTCTTGTCCCAATTCACACTCACCTTTGATTCTACATTTAACACTTCCTCTTTGCAAGTAGGAAAGGTATTGTTTGCCCAACAGCCCTCCCTTTCCTCCTGAAGCAGCCATTGAATCACTTTGATCTCTTTGCAAATGAGATTGCTTCCAAATTGCTCCCTGGGCAATACAGCAACAGGGGACAATGAACCAACCAACCCATGCTGCACTGTACCAGGACCACAGGGGCACAAAACCAATCAACTGAATGCAATATCACAAGGGCAGCACAGGTGTGAAGCCACTGCAACTCCTATGCTCAAGACATTTTCTGTACTGCAAAAAGGTGTAAGACTGCACAAACCCAGGACATTCCACAGCTCACTGCATTTGCAAACAAAGATGGCAAATGCATTTTTATTAGGGAGGGCAAAGCCCAGAAAACAAGCAACCACAAAGCTATTGGAAACAAAGAGAAGCATACAGTCATTGAACACTGAGGCAAAAGCAGTGGCAGATTTCAGTCTATCACAGAATACAAGCACCTTACAGCCCTGCATCAGGGACTGTAAACAGTGTTTGCAAAGTTATTTGCCACACCGAGTCACAAGAAGCAAGAGGATTTTATTACTTAGAACAATTGAATATCTAACGTGATGAAGGGGCAAAGAGGTTCAATATACAAGAAGTTTGCTACACACAGTTCCCAGGGTCAGGCAACAGCTGCTTACAGTCTCACCACATCCACTGGCATTGCTTCTGAGTATCACAGCTAATCTCTGCTTGCAACACGGTCTACATTTCACTTCAGAGAAAATACTGCTGAAGCAGAACCAGTGGTACTTGCAACAAAACTCCTGAGACGATCTTTAGAGATCTCTTCCATCCTCTACCATTCTATGATTCTACTTTCAGAGAGGTGTCCTCCTCCACATGAATTAACAGAGAAGCACAAAATCATGGGATGGTTCAGGTTGGAAAGGACCCATGGAAGTCACTTTGTCCAACCTCCCTGTTCACGCAGGGACACCCAGAACCAGTCACCCAGGACCATGTCCAGACAACTTCTGAAGAGCTCCAAGTCTGGAAACTCCACCACCTCCCTGGGCAACCTGTGCTTGTGTCACTCTCACACTGGAAAAGTGTTTCCCGATGTTTAGAGGAAACCTTCTGCTGTTCAAGTTTGTGTCCGTGGCCTCCAGTCTTGGCACGGGGCACCTCTGGCAGAGCCCAGCTCCATCCTCTTGGCACTCTCCTTGCAGTCTCAGCTCCCTTGGCCTCTCCCCACAGCAGAGATGCTCCAGCCCTTCAGCATCTCAGTGGCCTCTCTGGACTCTCCCCAGTTTGCCCACCTCTCTTGTTCTGAGCCCAGCACTCCTGGGGGTGGAGTCTTCTCTGCTCAGTGCTCAGTGCTGAGCAGAGAAGAAGGATTCCTTCACTCAACCTGCTGCCAATATTTTTTGCCTAGCACAGTGCAGGATATCATCAGCCTTCTTTGTGGCAAGGGCACATTGTTGGCTCATGTAAATATGAAAGCATACAAATGAATGATGGTAAGAAAATGACCGTGCTGTGTCAGATTTCTTCTGACGTGGTGGATGATATTTTTTAAGTAAGAAAGCATTCAGAGTTTTAAACCGACATGTTTGACCACATCTATTAAGTGGAAGCAGAAAGTGGGAGTAGGCAGAGCAGGAAATGCATGACTGTAGACACAAGAACAAATAAGGAGGACCTGTAAGATAAGCATCTGTTTGTCCTGGCTGCATATAAGCTCTTAAGCAGGGACCTAGGAGCTTAGTGGCACTTTATAAGGAAGAGTTCACAATATAAACAACTTCACTCTGAACAAAGAGTGTAGGGAGATTTGAAATCTGCACACAAATCCAAGAGCTAAGTCCTAGATCAGAGGAATGAAAGTCCTACAAATGGGACAGAGATGATGCAGCTCAAGCAGGAGTGACTGCAAAACAGCATTTCTAATTAAAAAGAAAAGGCAGCAAGGCTCAGTTCTTTCATAACTGAAGGGGCAGGGTACTAATTAACTGCAGTAGCCTCACGTCACAGCACAAGAATTACATGCAATCAGAGAAACAAGGAAACACACTTAATCAAACGCTATGGATCAAGCTACTCTGGGGAAATCTTTCACTCCCAGCAGACAGACATATATTGAAAAAACAAAATCCACGGAAACCTCAAGATGAAAGATATTTTATGTTTGGAGCAGCTCTGCTTAACAGCAATTTGGATTGAACCAGTCTAAATGCATATTTGATTAACATGCAATTAGGGTCCATAAGTTTGAGTAATTCAGGTTTAACTCCTGTGAAACTCAGATGTCTCATCTCTGTGATTACTGTCGTTTACTGATTACCTTGGAAGGCAAACAAAAATGCTCGTTCCCTGCCTAGATGCCTCAAGGTGTCAAATCATCTAGGTTGGAAAGGGCCTCTTGAGGATATAGCTCAGTCCCCTGCTCAAGCGGGAACAGCTACAACAGGTCACCCAGAACCACGTGCAGTTTAGTTTTGAATATCTCCAGGGAGAAAGACTCCATCACCTCTCTGAGCAACCCATTCCAGTGTTTGACTGCCCTTGCAATAGAAGAAAGGTACACTTGTATTAGATGCAACTTAGGTCCTCTCAGTGGGCATTACAGAGAAGAGACTGGCCTCATCTTCTTCATTCTCTCCCATCAGGTATTTATATGCATTGAAATTATCCCCCTGAGCCTTCTCCTCTCCAGGCCAAACAGTTTCAGCTCTTTCAGCCTCTCCTCTTACATACAGACACTCCAGTCCCTCAATTATCTTCATGGCCCTGTGCAGGACTCAATCCAGTAAGTCCACATCTGTCTTGTACCCTGGAGCTTAGGTCTAGACAGAGCAGTCCAGATGTACCAGCAGCACTAGAGAGAGGAAAGATCCCTTCCCTCAACAGAGCTTAAGATGCAATTGGCTGCCTTTGTTATCAGGGTGAGTTGCTGGCTGTCAGCTTGCTGTCCTCCAGGACCCCAAGGGCCTGATATGCAGAGCTAGTTTCCAGAAGGTTAGCCCTGATCACATACTGGTACACAGGGATGCAAATACCTGCTAAGTGTGTACTCAGTCCTTCAAGAACTGGCATGAAGGGGCGTTCTAAAACACTATTGTCCCACGTGCCTTCAACTAAAGGACCCCAGAAGGAATGGATGCACACAGCTGCCACATTAATACTCAAATGAGTAAGTGAAGACCTGGATGACTATAAGACACATCCCCTGACACATCCTAGAAGGCAGAGAAAAAACACCATCTGGCAAAGCTGAAGCAGCAGACACCTTTAAGACAAAAATCATTAATTTGACAACAGAAAAGGAAAAAATCTGAAGCACTAAACTGGGAAAGTTAGGCCTTTTTAAAGACCCTATTTAATTTAAAACAACAACCAGTCTAGAAGACCATTGTTTTCATGAACGAGATGACTCAGCAACACAAACAAGGTACATTGAGCAAGAAAGGCAAGCACATGAAGCAAGAGCCAGCTTTTAAACCTTCTGCAAAATAAAAATGAGTTTATTACCATCACAGCATAGCAGGAAGTAAACCTGAAAGCGTGCATTCCCCTTGGTGACTTCGCAACACAGCCAAACACATCAATTCTTATCACTAAATCTGACTCTCAAAAAAACCCACCACCCACCCTCCTCCCAAACATACAGGCTAAATCATAACCCAGACATACCCATTCAGTCAGGTGTTGGCTGCAACTTTAAAAACTAATCCCAGCCATTGGAAGCCCTCTGCTTGTCACTTACCTATTACTGCTCCTCCTGCCTTGAGGTGCGTGCTCATACAAAAATCAAGGCAGATCTCTGGTAATCAATTTTGCCACTCTAGTAATTGCAACAGTGAATAGATCACGAGATGCTGTCAACTTATTACAATCAGAAATTAACCTCATGCTCTTCCACTCTTAACATATTCTCAAGAACAATCCAAATGTGAAGTACCTTCACTTTATGACAGGCTTTTACATCTCTCTGAATCTCAAAGACAACATAGGCTCAGGTGAGATAGAGCCTGAAAAAAAAAAGTAATCTATATACCACTTAGGTCTCTCTGAAGCATTATGGGGGAGAAAAAAAAAGTTCCACTCAAAACTATTCTTCATCTCATACCAAATCTCAATTCCCAGCAGCACTTTAGTCAGACACAAACCTTGTCCTCTGCTTTTGAAACTCTGCCTTAGTTTTCAACCAGTTTCTAAGCAACTAAAAACATTTGGCTTGGTAAACGACATACTTGACCCTACACATAAAAACTGTATGGTTAGAAGCTAAACTAGACAAATTAATGTTAAGTCTTCCTACATTAATGCCAACACGGGTGAAAAAGTCTTCCATTTTTACAACAGATTTTTCTGTGTTCACTGACTTCAACTAGACATTATTTTTTCTCTAAACCACATTTGCCTTAGTTTAAAAAAAAAAGACCAAATCCAAGATGTTCCAGTAAACCCTGTTTTATTTCTACCTCACCTATTGAATGTCTCAGGTGTCTGTCAAGGACATGAGAACAAGTCTTTAAACATCAGGTAACAAAATCCAAAAGAATGAAGTAAGGGCAGTTATAAAAGCATGTCACTCACAACCTCATTAACTCAATGCTCCAGCAAAACAGGAGCCTTATACCCTGTATTTAGTGTTTCCAAACCCAAATCACTCTCCAAGATCTAAGGACAAACAATTTCCAGCTCTCAAATGAACAGTACAGTTAAAACAAGTTCTCAAGAAGTCAGCCAAGAAGGCTCAGTATTTTAAAACAGGCCATCTGATGCTGCCTCAGCACCACTGAGATACCACAGCATCTCCTTTCACTTGGACAGCACTGGCTGAGGCCCTTCTTGCCTGGCTAGAACACTGACCTTTTGTTCTCCTCGCAGCTGTGACTTGATTTCTGAGAAATGGCTTGCTAGTCTGAAGTCTCACTGCCACCAGTGGGTTGGAGTCACGTTCTCACTCTGTGGGCTTGCTCCTGGTGTGCCACCCCACAAGGGCAGCCTGCTGCACACAACAGCCACAGTCCAGCTTGCAGCATTCTACTAAACAAGCCATCACCCAGGAAATCTGCCCTCCTAGTGTCATGTGCCCTAGCTACATCAATTTGCCCCTCAGCTACTAAAAAAATCCCAGATTTAGCTTTTTTGACAGAGCCTCTATTCTGCTGGCCATGCAGAGCAGCATGCAACGTTCTCCTGAAAACACCAAGAAGCCAGAGAACCCATTCTGACTGGCCCTTTCCTCTCCACTGCTTCCAGCTGACAGTTGCTAGGTTTCCAACTTGGTAGAAACAAACTCCAACCGTTAGGAGTAACCCTGACAGCAAAAAAATAAAGGATATAATTATTTGAAGTGTAAATGCAGTGTTCTATTTATCAGAGTTACAAACTGCAGCACTCAAACCCTTGTCTAGCTCCTGTCAGCCCAATTCCCTCCTCAAGACACAGAAGTCTCCCCAAAACTAGCAATTTTGTCTGGGGAAACATAAGTAGCAAACCTTACTTCACAGTCAGGGACTCATTTGGGCAGGATGTCTCTCTGGCCATCAGGAGCCAGACACATTCACCAAAACATTCATCTTAGAAACAAAACATCTAAGGAGTTCAAGCTACAAGCAAGCAATTGGATAGCCAAGCACAAAGCAAAGGCTAGCCCAGGTCTGGTGCCCAGCCAAGTCTAGCAGAGCAATAGCAGGGAAGAGCCTAATGTATGTGGAAAGTTCAGCTGGGAAGCGCTCAGAACAATGCATCTGCTTGGCTTGACATGCGGGAGCCGGCATGCACTGGGGTCCATGGGCTAGCACACGCTAAGAACAGGGAGAGGAGAGGAGAGGAGAGAACTAACAACTAGGAGACTTCAGAAAGGGCAGTGCTCCCTCTCTGCAAGGCTTGGGCTGAGAACACAAGGAACAGTTTGCATCCCAGCACAGAACACAAGTTCTCGAAGCAGGATGCACCTAAGCCAAACAGTTTTAGATACCAGCCTTACAGCAAGGGAACACTGTACAAATAAATTAGAGAGTGTGTATGTTTGTGTGTGTTACAGATACAGATACACACATGTGTATATATAAATATATACACACACACACACAAAACCAAAGTCATGTACATTACATATATATAGTGGTAGTCACATCACAGGAGCGTAGAAGTTTGCTCACCATTAGCAAATATCCTATGAAAGACTGTTGGTAAGAGCAGCCCGTAAGCGGGAAGTAAAACAAGATAGAAGTCAATGAGTTGATGAAACAGCAAGCACTTCACATCGAGAGAGACAACTCGGTCATAGTCATGGCAAAACACAGACGAGATTGAGGAGCTGAGCCCTGTGTCCAGCCACCTTCTTAACGTCAGAGTTTCTAATTGAGAACCAGACTGGGCACAGAGACAAGACACCTCTGGTCAAGTAGGAGATTACAGCTGACTCTGAGGATAAACATCTGGAAATTCTGTTCTTTGGGTGAGTGCTTCACAGTCTCCTAGCACCCCCTTCAGCAGACAACTACCTTTCTCTACATCCTAGTAGTTTCTCCTGGGCATGGATCTTGGCAGCAGAACTCATACTTCTATATCTAGCCACAGAATTTAATACCAGAGCGCTAATCCCAAGTAAAACTCAGTCTCCTGGCACCTTGGCCTGGGACTGAAAAGAGACTTTGGACACGCTGGAATTATATAACAAATCCTGGAAGTCAGGTCTGTTGAAGACAGCAAAGCACGTGCCTCAGCTGAGTGCCTGGAGGCACTGTTTGGAAATACATTTGAACAGCACTAAGCTTCCCTAAGCTGTTCTGCTTCCCTAAGCACAACAATGAGCTGCTCTATGGCACTCAGTCCTGGCACATGCATATCAATACACTGCCGTGTCTCAGGGGCATCAGAATATATTGCGAGACACTCCAGTTTGAGGCCTCAGTTCTGTTGAGCCACTCCAAGAGCTGCCCAAAAGCATTTTTAATTAAAATCCATCACCTCTCTCCACCTGTAACTGATTCTTACACAGCCAGTGAGAACTGCAAGCAACATCTCCCAATAGGTGAGCAGCAGCATTGAACATCCTGTCAGAGCCCACTGTTCTCTTTCCCACTCTTAGCACCTGCAAGCTGTCCCATCTTTACTGCGACAGTAAAACATCTTGCAGGATACTCCCTTTAGAGGTCCACGTGTTGGACAATACAGACATGCATGGTCTTGCACGTTGCACTTGGAAGAGCACTCGGAAAACAACTTGGACCTCTCATAAGGAACATTTTCATCTGACCGTAACTCCAGAGAGCAGCTGGAATATTCCCATCTCTGGGAAAACCGGCAGCAAGTTTAAGAACTGCAGGTGTCTTTGCTATCCTCATCACAAGTTCTTCAAAGCTCCCTATTCATTTGACTCTTTTCCTCCTTAAATCCATTAACTCTGGACTTTACGGCACTGAAAAAAAAAACCCACAAAAAAGAAAGGTTATTGAACTCATGGATGACTTTTGCATTTAAGTGGTATGAGAAATCTTCCCTCTGAGAAAATCACTCCCTTTTTCTTCCAGATATGATCCCCATCACAAAGATTTTCTCCCTCTTCTCAAAACTTGATGCAATAGTAACAGCAACACCCTACTAACATCTCTTCAATCGCGTGCAGAACAAGAACAGAGGTCGCTCCGGGTAGCGCCTGTACTTCAGAAGTCTGAAGCAGCACAGCAAGGACTGATCAGCAAAAGGGCTGCTCCCACACCCAGACAAGTGCTGCAGGACCAAGTACCAGACATTTCCAAAGCAACACAAGTAACAGGCACTACTCCTCTAGTACTTGCTTACGCAGCAGACAGAAGGATGTTTTGCAGAATACACTAGCAGCTTCCTTGCCCAAGATTTTGCCCCACGTTCAGCAAGTACTCTCTTTTGCTTAAAACAGAGGGAAGAGGAGCTTTCAGGAATATAGCCCAGAGTGGTGCTGGGGACAGAGACAGTTATCAGAGAGTAAAGTGCCCTGTACTGTATCGTAGTTCCTATTAAATCTATGAAAATGGTTCTGCTTCTTTTAAGTAAACAAAGGAAAGTTTTCAAATGCCAGCCAGTTGTAGAGAAATAATGACATGAAGCAATAAACATGGGCCTAACTTTGTCAGTAACCCCACAGCAACTATCACTCTAGGGACAGCTCCCTGCCTGGCTGCTGAACAGTCACCAGCACTAAAGATGCTCAAGCCCAAATACAGCCAGCAGTTCTGATGACAGAGTTTTGACTTTCCTAGTTGTGTGGGCACTGCAGGAACAAAAATACACGCCGCAACGTTGGCAACTGTAATTCCAGCCTGCACTGCAGACATAGCTCTCACATCTGGAAGATTCCTCTTCTGACCACAAGCCCACTTGTGCTCACTTCCTTTATTTAAGACAGGACCAGAATCTCCCAGATGAGTTTCTTCATTTCTAAATATAGGGCAAGCAAGGCAGCCTACAACTGAGGAGTAGGAAGAAGTTTGCTCAGGAACAACTACAAATAAGCACTGCTCTGGCACAGTCACACTCCCAGAGCATCTCTTCTTCTTGCTAAGGATGCAGTTGTTACAGCACTGACACTCGTCACTCTCTGAAAGAGCACATCAGTCTAATGACCTCTTTTCCTCCCACCATGCTTAACAGCAGCAAAGCTCTAGGGAACTGGAGGGAGCAGCAAAGGTATAACTCTCTTGAGGCAACTCTTTGTGACACACACCGAAAGATCCGTCCTCCTCCTAGACAGTCTCTGAATGGCACAACTGGGAGTCTGAGTGCTTCTGAGTCTGAGGGACACTGAGGGGCTGCAGCGTGTCCAGAGCCGGGCAGCGGAGCTGGGGAAGGGGCTGGAGCACAAGTGTGCTGGGGAGGGGCTGAGGGTCCTGGGAGTGTTCAGCCTGGACAAGAGGAGCCTGAGGGGAGACACCATCACTCTCTGCAACTCCCTGACAGGAGGCTGTGGGAAGGGGCTGTTGGTTTATGCTCCCGAGCTACAAGTGACAAGAGGAAACGGCCTCAAGTTGCACCAGGAGAGGTTTATGTTGGAGACTGGAATAATTTCTTCCCTAAAAGGGCTATCAGGCATTGGAACAGGCTTCCCAGTGAGGTGGTGGAGTCCCCATCCCTGAAGGGATTCCAAAGCTGTGTAGCTGTGACTAAGGAACACGAGTGAGTGGTGGCTGTGGAGAATGGTTGGACTCAAGGGTCTTAATGGTCTTTTCCAACCTAAATGATTCTGTGAGAACGCCTTGTCTGATGATCTGCAGAACCTCTCTCTGGTAAAAGGCCATGGCTCTAGATACCAGTTTCAAGGGAGTTGTGTTTACAAAGTGCTGGCTACCAATCAGAAAGATTGCAGATGTATAACACTTTTAATCTAAACTAGAAAAACCTAGAAGGATCTCTTATGCACTGGAGTCTACCACAGACTTCCCACAAATGGCCCAAATTGAATGCCAAGGAGCCAGTTATGTTTGGCAGCACACAGGTATCAGAAGTACACAACTCTTAGAACGTTCTTCCCACCTGGACAGAATCAGAGAAGTAAGGGAATGATAACAAAGCAAACCCCATGATGTCATCAGCCTGTAGAGCAAGTCACCAAGTTTACAAGTAGACAGAGAATTGAGCGTCCTTTATGTCGTGACCCAGTCTCCCTGGGTACAAGCCTGTGTCAGAGGTGTTGATATGGAGAACAGAGACCCAAATTTTGGAACAAAGACACAATACAAGAGTTCTCTGAGGGAAAGAAACGTCACAGAAGTCTGCAGTTTATGAAGGCTATTTTTAGATGATAGGCAAAGCAGTGCACTCCTTACTGTACACTGTCAACATCCCATCAAGAATTCACAGACAAAAACCTACAGGATCGCCAATGCAGCTGAGGATACTTGCACAGGTTGGACAAGATAGCAAAGCTGTCTGCAAGGATTCACTGCACTGCCTGAAAAAAATATCACTTAGAAAACAAAACATTTCAACACAGGTGGCTGCCTGAACAGGGCATGTCTTTGCCAAACAGGTTCAAGGCAAACTAGCATCCTGAAGTCCAGGTTGAAGTGAGTGATGCTGGATGAGGATGCCAAGACAAGCAGCTTGCTGCAGCCACAGAATGTAAGCTTGATTATAAATGTTGGGTGCTTACAAGAAGCCTTCATGTGGCCTAAGTGGACAGATCTCCAGGCAGTTCTCAAAGCTTCACAACATTGGGAAGACAACTCTGTGTGCATTAACAAGGAAAAGACTGCAGAGCAGATGAATCCAGGGACAACATGCATACAACACTTTAAATTTTGTTTCATGACCATGTCTCAGGTTAGTCCCTTGAGATAAAACACTGAGGAAGGAGCTAGCAAGGGAAACAGTATCCAGTCTCAGCCCCTCCTGCATCTGAAGGTGGTCCAAACAAAAGTGATTTCTACTATCTATCTCTGGCACAGCTGATGCTGAGGTGTAACAGCATGTGTATGTAACATACCTATCATGCCAGAGAACCTTGAAAGGATTAGATGTCTTTTTCTGTTTGAGTAGTATGTCTCAAAGGCAAAGGTCACCTTCAGCAAGCCTTACCTGACCCAATTTTGATCAGTCCGTTGTGCTGAATGAAGATGGTGTCGCAGGTCAGGTTACCATGGATGATTGGGGGATCGCAGGAGTGGAGGTAGCTAGAGATTCAGAACAGAGCACTGGTCAGAAGATAACTGAGGCCAAGGTCAAGAATCCCTCCCTTCATCCCTCCCCTGTCTCAAGTAACACCAGAAAAGAACAGGAGGGCAAAGGGTACATGCCAGGGATTTATAGTAGCAGGGAGGAATGATTAAGTAACTGTACAGCAGACTCCAGGTGAGAAGAGAATCATGAAAATTAAGCAATCTTCTGTAATGATCAATCTCCAGAACACGAGGGAGATGGGGAAGAAAGCCTTCCCTGCTCAGTTCCCAGGAAACTCAGGGTACCAGCGATAAAGAAACTATGTTATCCATCCTAGTACTGCCAGGTGGGTGCTAAAAAGGTTTTAATTTTATACCAAAAATATCAGAGCCTTACTTTGCCCCTACTCAGAGAGCATCAAAAAGTCATTCATTGCTGTTCAAACATGATTGGTCATGTCTTCCAGCAGGCACAAATCAAGCTTTTCAGTGCTGAGGTCTCAGGTACATTTGAGGCTACTGGTTTTTGCACTTCACTCTGCTTGATTTTATGTTGGCAGCCAGTACAAATAAGGACTACCAGGTCCCAAAAACTTAATAGAACCCCAGCTACTTATCAACAGTTATATTTAACCAGATGGAAACAGAATTTTCTCTGTGGGGTGATAGTCATGGCCAGGTTATAAAGATGGATACTCTGGAGATCATCCTGATGCTCAACTCACACACTCACTATCCTGTCACCCACAACTGTTGGGATCTAAAACCTACATTGCACCTGTTTCTATTTTAGCAGCTGTAATATTGTCTAGCTGAAGACCTTAGGACTGTTACGAGAAGTGCAGTTGACACTCTGCACATTATGACTGGGATAAGAATCGGGCTGGGTGACTAAAAGTGCTCTCCTGGCTCCACTCCATGAAACTTGCTAATGTTTGTCAGCATCTATGTTTACAGATTTTAATATTCAAGCACCAGAGAGTCTACACTTGAACAGACAACTAGACTGCAAGACCAGCAGATCACATACCTGAGAGCAGAGAGTATCTGGGTACACCATCTCTTCCAGGCCTACAGACAGAGAAGCAAAAAAAGGTAACAATCATTCAAGGAAGAGGCACTGAGTTCTGAGATTCATAGCCCATTCATATGAAGGAATATACACTCCAGTCTATGGCATCCTAGCTTTTACCCATTACAGGTGTGTGGGAAATAAGAACTTAGAGGATCAGTGCTCTCATGCTTAGTTTAGTTTTTACATATTCATATGGGTCAAGACACACATCTCCCCTGTTAATTCTTCACATGCATTGAGACCTTCCCTCTTTCCCCTATGCATACACTGAGATACGCCTGTAACTCCATATATATGAAGTTGCAGAACATCTGAAAATAAAGCAAAGAGCACAGAACAGCAGTCCAAGAGGACCTGCAACTAAAGTTTACAACAATATAAAAGAATTGCAGTCACGTGTTATCACCAGGTTACCTTCCGAGCCGGAGCATCTGCTGAAAAAGCTTTCCAGAGGCTGATGGCACTAAGTGAATACAGGCATACACAAAAGAGAGAGTTACCTTTTCGTTCATAGTTTTGTGGTTTTTCTTTGTCTTCTTCAGGAACTGTTTCAAGCTTCCTGAAGACATATATTCAGTGATGAAGATCACCTGGAGGGGTAGTAGGAGACATTACCCTCTGCTTCACTAATTACCTACAGGACAGACAGCGGGGAAAACCCAACAGACTGTTGGCTTTACTTACTCTGGCCTTATTCTCCTTCACATCAGCCCAGTATTTGTGAAACTTCACAATGTTCAAATGTTCCAGCTGAATTAAGTTGTCAAACACTGCTTTAACTTTTTCCTTAACATGAGAAGGACAAAGATGTGTTACATCAGAGACCACATCAGCCCTTACCCTACTTTCTCCTTTCGTCTGGATCCCCTTAACACTTTACGTTTCAAGCTCCCACACGAACAGTACCTCATTTCATCCTGTACTGCACCTTGGCTAAGCATGGTTTGATCAGTGAGACTAAATCAACACAAGATCTCACAGGCACAGCACAACATTTCTGCATGGGCCAGGATTAAGCTGACTTTGCCACATTTGAGCAGCACAGCCCTCCAAATCCAGACAGTAATCCATGTGACAAGTCACCAATACCTATAATCCCACCCATGGTGCAAGGCAAGTTTCCCATACCTTGTTTGGAAAGACATCAACTTACTTCCTGAAGCTTAAAGTTCTTCCGCTCAGAAAATTGAACCTCATTCCAAACAACTTCCACACCTTCCTCTGTATCCATGGCCAGGTAGGCATTATCAATCCCTGGGACATTGCGCTGATTCACCTGTATGGGAAAGATCGAGACAGATGTGAGCTCTAAACCAGCAAGACCAGATCCTTGTTAGCTCATTAAGTTCTAACCAAGTGAGCAATCCAGGACAGGACCGTGCACATAATTTTCAGGAATGAGAACTACCCAAGTACAAGTTAACTGTAGGCTGCATGAGCAGCAATCCCTGGGCAGGTCTGAGGAAAAAGTTTGCACAAAGACTGTTTTGTAGTAAAAGCTGCCTTTTGGCAACAATGCATTAGATTTTTATGTTTTATGTTTTTAGTTCATTCAACCACCAAAAAGAAAAAATCCCCCCAAACCACACAAAAGGGATTACAAAAAACCCAAAAGCCTCAAGAACTCAGTCACAACATTATGGAGGATTTTTGGGAAAGATGATGAGATACAAAACTCAAGAGAGAAGAAACTGATCCAAGTGGAGAGAAACAAAGAGAAAGCTGCAAGTTGGGAATAGATTTAGGAATTGATTACACAATTGAAACTGCTCCAAACATTTCTTTAGTTAACAAATGCAAAATTTAACCCAGCACAAGCACATTCCCACCTAATATTAAAGACACAAATGAGCCCTAAGAAAGCAACAAGGAAAAAGAGACCTGACAAAGCAAGAGTATAAAGCCTATCACAAGAATGGCTACAGCTGTCGAAGACTCAATGCTAGAAGATACGCATAGATATAAAACAAACAACACTCCAGCTGCAAAGTTTACCACAATACTGCTTTTCTTCATGTGTTGCACCATCCAAAGACATATATGGGCAAAGGACATGCATAAGTTACAGTGGTGGCTAAAGCCCTGCTGCACCAGGCAACATGCAACAATGAAACTGAATGCCTACATGAAAGTACTTAAAGACAGGGTAGAACTCACCTTCTAATTGTCAACTATCAAACATTACTATTCTAAATCAACTGGCTACATACCCAGAATCACTTCACTTTCAGCTGACCCAGTTCTCCTCTTCTGGTAAAAGTTAATGTAGAGATTTGGCTAGCAAATCCAGACTCATCTTCCACTTACATTATCTCAAAGTCCTGGCCCTTTCACAGCTTTTCCTAATTACATTGTCTTACCTTCTCTTACTAGAGAACCTATCTGCACCCCATCTGATGGAAGTTTCTAACCATATATAAGTGCTTCCACAAAAATCCCTTTCCACTTGGCAGCCACTTTTACACAATCAAATTTACTCCATTTCAGCTAGAGTGTTATGCTAATTAGAACAGATGCAAATGTTCTGCCACTCACAACACTTAGATGAATTGGACAGTATAGCATAGCAAAGAACTTCTGACAACACAATACCAACTAATAAAAACAAAACCTGTTTCTAATGGACAATGCTTTTAATTCTTGTAGACTGGGTACAGACTCAAAGCATTCAGCTGATCACACTGAAATGCAAAAAAAAAAAAACCCTAAGGCTTATCTTTATAAAGAAACTCTGCTGTAGGAGGTAGGTACCAAGAAGAACTTGCAGGTACTGCTAACAATCAGCTAAACTCGAGCTCCTAATACAACGCACAATGACAAGGACTAAACACACCGATGGGACACGTGCACATGAGATCTGTGAACAGAAAAAGGTGTCAATGCCGAATTTAAAAGTTTGCATTTTAAACATCTGTTCATTGGATACTAAACTAGGAGGTGCTGTTGATTGTCTCAAGGGAAAAGAGGCCTTGCAGAGAGATCTAGATAGATCGGAGCATTGGCAAATCATCAACAGCATAAAACTGAACAAGTGCCAGATGCTGCACCTGGGAAGGAGTAATATCAGGCCCAAGCCTGATCTGTGAGAGGACTGGCTGGAGAGCAGCACAGCAGAAAAGGACCTGGGGCACTGCAGCGATTCAACAGGAGACCACAGGGAGCTCTGGCACCAAGAGGACAAACTAAGCCCTGGGCTGCATCGAACACAATGTGACTGGCCAGTGTGGCTGCGAGAGGGGCTTATCCAACTGGATTCAGCACTGGGGCAGCCTCCCAGGGAATGCTGTGGGCACTGCTGGGCATCAGCATTTGAGGAGAATGCAGAAGTCCTCAGATGCATCCAGAGGAAGACAACTAAGCTGGTGACAGGGCTGGAAGGCATGTCCTGTGTGACGTGGCTGAACATTTTAGGCTTGTCCAGTTTGGAGAGAAAGATGCTGAGGGGGAACCCATAGCTACCTGCAGCTTCCTCAAGGAGGAGATGTGGAAAGGGAGGTGCTGAGCTATTTTCTCTGCAATTGCAGGGACAGGACACATAGAAATGGCTCAAAGCTGCATCTATCAGAGGAAGTTCAGACTTGACATGAGGAGGCATTTCTTTACTGAGAGGGTGATGAAACCCTGGAACAAGCTTCCTGGACAGGTGGTCAATGTCCCTTGCCTGTATGCCCCACGCCTGTCAGTGTTTAAGAGGCATTTGAGCAGGCNGGGAGCTCTGGCACCAAGAGGACAAACTAAGCCCTGGGCTGCATCGAACACAATGTGACTGGCCAGTGTGGCTGCGAGAGGGGCTTATCCAACTGGATTCAGCACTGGGGCAGCCTCCCAGGGAATGCTGTGGGCACTGCTGGGCATCAGCATTTGAGGAGAATGCAGAAGTCCTCAGATGCATCCAGAGGAAGACAACTAAGCTGGTGACAGGGCTGGAAGGCATGTCCTGTGTGACGTGGCTGAACATTTTAGGCTTGTCCAGTTTGGAGAGAAAGATGCTGAGGGGGAACCCATAGCTACCTGCAGCTTCCTCAAGGAGGAGATGTGGAAAGGGAGGTGCTGAGCTATTTTCTCTGCAATTGCAGGGACAGGACACATAGAAATGGCTCAAAGCTGCATCTATCAGAGGAAGTTCAGACTTGACATGAGGAGGCATTTCTTTACTGAGAGGGTGATGAAACCCTGGAACAAGCTTCCTGGACAGGTGGTCAATGTCCCTTGCCTGTATGCCCCACGCCTGTCAGTGTTTAAGAGGCATTTGAGCAGGCAAGGTGCCTGAAGACTGAAGAAAGGCTAGTGTCACTCCAGTCTTCAAAAAGGGCAAGAAGGAATACCCGGGAAACCACACGCCAGTCAGCCTCACCTCCATCCCTGGAAAGGTAATGGAATAACTCATCTCTAGATGTCAATCTCANGCTGGAAGGCATGTCCTGTGTGACGTGGCTGAACATTTTAGGCTTGTCCAGTTTGGAGAGAAAGATGCTGAGGGGGAACCCATAGCTACCTGCAGCTTCCTCAAGGAGGAGATGTGGAAAGGGAGGTGCTGAGCTATTTTCTCTGCAATTGCAGGGACAGGACACATAGAAATGGCTCAAAGCTGCATCTATCAGAGGAAGTTCAGACTTGACATGAGGAGGCATTTCTTTACTGAGAGGGTGATGAAACCCTGGAACAAGCTTCCTGGACAGGTGGTCAATGTCCCTTGCCTGTATGCCCCACGCCTGTCAGTGTTTAAGAGGCATTTGAGCAGGCAAGGTGCCTGAAGACTGAAGAAAGGCTAGTGTCACTCCAGTCTTCAAAAAGGGCAAGAAGGAATACCCGGGAAACCACACGCCAGTCAGCCTCACCTCCATCCCTGGAAAGGTAATGGAATAACTCATCTCTAGATGTCAATCTCAGGTTGGCCTGGATGAGCTCTAGAGGACCATTCCAATCCCTACCATTCTGTAATACCACGCTTTAACTTTTGGTCAGCCCTGAAATTGTCAGGCAGTTGGACTAGATGATCCTTGTAGGCCTGAGCTACAGAAAATAACTACTGAAAACAGTCACAAGAGACAAGTAGCTTAGCATGAACAACCCCACCCCCCACCTGCACAACTGAGGAGTGAAAGGGCTGATATTTGATTTAAGGAAACATTCAGTATATTTATCGTAAGAGCTTTATTTTTTGTATATCTACACACGCTGATGCTGACATCTAAATACTAGGCCGGGCCTGTTACAGTCCATCATTAAAGAAAGCTTAATGAATAAAGATCATTAAGGACAGAACATTTATTCCTTCAAATTCTAGTAGGAGAAATATCTTAGGGTTGGCTGTAGCACAAGAACCCATAGTAAGAGTAATAAAGCTGAATTCCAACAGGCTTTAACTTAATAAAAGTTTAAACAAGCCAACAGACAGGCAGGTATGTGTTAGCACTGCAGGGGCAAGACAAAAGCCATGACTACCAACACCCAGTGCCCATGCATCCCTCTGTGTGTTCTCTTCCTTCATACTTGCTGCCTACTCAAAGGCCTTCAAGCTTTAGTGGTTTAATTAAGTTCTTGAGTAGACAACTCCTCAAGATCTGCCCTGATAATACAGCCAGTAGATGTGGATTATCATCTCCCATTTCTGGGCAAGTTCACCAAATGTAAATAATTTCCATGACTCATAGGCAATATTCCAGGGCATCATTTATGACTCACAACACCAAACCCATCTGACATCATTGATAACTCTCAGTTCAGGAGGAGATTCAGCAACTTGGTTAGATGAGCAAAAGAAGAAACAATGCAGACAGACAACTGAAAAGGCAGCAGTAAATTCCTCCATTGTTCAGGTTGTCAAATCATTTTTTCACATCCCTTTCCATGTTCAGCAAATAGTGATATCCTAAAAACCTCGTAAAAGTATGTTCTTGGACTTGTACTGTACCAGCTTGAGGGTTACAGCCAGTCCCTGCCCCTAAGTAGCTAGTGGTGACTGATGGATGGTTGCAAGTTTAACAGCTCACAGTTGAGAAGCAATGTGGCTGTTAACACTGGGTATAAACAGAGGTAGCTGTAGGAACAGAAATTGCTCAGACAGGTTTGTGGAGAAGTTGAAAGAGGAAATAAAGATGGCATGTTCCAAATGCTGCCTTCCACGCCTTGACCTGACTGGTGAGCCCAGTACACTTGCCCCAAAGGGCACTCACAGCCTGGGCATCATCTCCAGGTGACGATGATGCAGGTTCTCCCCTAACTGCCTGCAAGTCTCATCAAATAATTTAAGACTGATTGTTTTAACTTGTTTAATTTTCAGTGGTCTTTTATGACCAGACCAAAGACAACAAGCTGCCCATGAGCTATGATAATGAAATGACAAAAAGATTGGTTCAAATAAAACACCCTGTGTTCCTAGAGATAACTTATTACTCTGAAATGTTTCTTTAGCAGAAAGCCCACATAAACCAAGTAGTTTTCAGAAGGAAGAAGTTATCCAGGCTTGGTTCAGCACGAATTTCTGAAGTACAACAGAGGAAGTAGCTCCAAAACCACAAAAGATCTACAGCAGAAACACTAACGTAGCTCTTTGTTCATATAAACTAGAGGTAAGGAAACTCAAGAAAAATCTCAAGGGAATTTAAGTACTCAAATGGGAGTGGGAGAAATATCTAAATGCTGTTACTTCAAGGAACATCTCTAATGAGAAAAAAAAAAAAGTTTGGAAGATATATTTCGCTTAGGTAGGTTATTCCATTTGTCCAATGCATATTTTTTCCATATTACTCAAACATCTGGATATCTACCACTGAAAGAACATCCAGACTTTTGGAGAGACATTCTGTAGTTCACATGATCTGTCAAAAAAAAAATACAGACTAAAGACAGAAAGTGATAATTATAAAGGATCAAGAAAAAAAAAAGTATAAAAGTTTGGGGGGAAAAAAATCCCACAACAATTAGACCATGAGTACATAATGAAAACGCACATTGAAGAAATGAGATCAGGAATGGCAGCACATTAGGCCAAACAGTTAGAAAAAGCTGTATATCTAGTTAGCAGTAGCACAAACTTGTTATAAAGTTACCCTAGCCACTTCCTTAGGCCAGAAAAAAAGATCAAAGCTCTGCTCAACCAGCTTGGCAAAAGCTTGAGAACAGAGATTATATACCTACAGAAGACAGTAGCTGGACCACAGAGGAACACTACTTGTGCTTGAACTATGGTGGAACAAAAAGTAGTGTATTTACCAACAGAAGGAGAAAATAAAAACAGCTATCTCAGAGATCTGAGGACTACCTAGAGTTTAGCAAAACAAACAATAATCAAAGAATGCAAGATCTTCTGCACACGAAGGGCAAAAACCCCAAAAAAACCAAAGCACCGAGCCTACTTCATGTTTAAACCGTCAGCACTGGTCACTGCAGTTATATGCACGGTAGTAAAATGTTTGAAAAGTGTTAATTCAAAAACATAATAAAAAATAACTCATGTAATATATACTCAAGGAAGATAATTATTATCACGGTTTGTACAGTTAATTCACAGAGCAATCAATCAAAAGTATAAGCAAAACTGACTACCACCAATGCAACACTTTGTTCTTCCAGACAGCTGCGTGCTGGAACAAGTAGTAAGGATGAAATGTATTAGCAATAAGTTTGTCTATGTGACCATTTAAATACAGAATTAAAAGTCTTCAAGGAGCTGGAGCTTGCTCTCATTTGTAATTTCACATGCAACAGCTCAGGAGTTGCTGTCACAAGAAACAAGTCAAAACCAGACATACTCTTTAAGATCCCTGAGCAAGTGTCCCTGCCGTGTCCCTGCCACCTCCCAGAGACTCCTGCTTGGGCTACAGAGGGCAGAGCCCAGCTCAAGAGTCAGAATGCTATCTGAGGAGCACAGTGCCACCCTGACAGCAAGAACAGCAACTGCTCTGCAGAAAGGCAAGTGAGTTTTGAGTCATACCACCACCATGCAGGCTGGGGCTCACTGAGCAATTCAACCTGCCAAAAAGCCCGTTCACAGTTCTGTCTGAACAACATACAGAGAGACAGGCTTCACTAAAGAACGTCAGATAATACTCCAGTCAGCAGATCAGCAACTTCAAAAAAGAAACACCCTAACACCACAAACACAAAAACACCCAAAACCAAACAATCCCAAAAGTATGACAATAGTCAAGTTGCTTTGAACAAAAAAAAGCACTGCTCTTGATATCCCAAAGGGAGATGTGCAGCATTACCACTTGTTTAATGTGTAACAGAATCAAAAACGCTAAAGTTGGTTTCATTTGGTGCTTCAAAAGAAATGAGGAATCCAATGGAGACAAAGAGAGTTCAATCTTATTGAGATGAATTCCCAATCCCTAACTACCTCCCCACCTCCAAACCCCCGTTACTTATCAAAATCCTCAAATGTGCCACACCAAGGGTGTACCACAGTTCACTCTTATTCTCAAGAACAGTCAGAAATAAAACTGACTGGCAGGTTCAAGAAGTTCTCAGTACTGAGCCCGGGGGTAGTGAGCTCAGATGAGTGTCAGTAATGCAAAACATCACAATGAGGGGGCAAGGCAGACACAATAAACTTTCTACGCTCATTCTGTGCTAGCCCGTATACTTGCAATTGGTATAGAGATACTCAAATCACTGCAGATAATCCTGAAAAAAACATCACATACTCTTAGGAGTTGTTAAAAAAGAAAAAAAAAACACCCACAATATTAGGAATTACAAAGACAGGAATAGAAAATGTCACAAAAGTTGACATATTGCTCTAAGTATAAATCTTGAATAGGCTTGTAGAAATCACTGATGACTCACAGAACACAAAGTAATCATTTAACGTTTCTGATAATACAAGAGAGCAAAAAAGCAGACAATAAAGTGGTCAGACATTGTATTTTAAAGAGATTGACAAAGCACTTGATCCTGACATATATATTTTTTTTCATATATATAAAAATTAAACTGTAAACCTGACTTTCCACCTTCTGCACCGTAACAGTTGTTCACTTTACCCAGTCAGAGCTACAGAAGTCTCCCTGAATTAACAGGCAAAAAGAAGTTTTCAACAAACTGCTGTGGAAAGCATTCAGGGCTAATCAAAGCAGAAGCAAGAACCACAACAAGGTGGGGAACCCAGGCAGAGTAATCCCCAAGGGATGAAACGCTGAATCAAAGACTCTTAATAGCCACAACAGTGAGCAATTAAGTCAGTGTCCCTATTAGGAAAACCCACCAAGGCAATTCAAGAGGAGATACCTCTTCAGCAACGTTATGCAAGCCAAGTGGGGATGCTGTGTAAAGGAATAAAGGACTTAGAATAGTATGTAAGAAATGGGCAGTGTTGGCATTGAAGAAGAGTGTTTGGGTATAATGTGATGCTTGAGAGAAAGGTCAAAAGCAGGAAAAAAGAAGGATCAAGACACATCAGTAGCCAAGGCCTGTGCCTGCTCACCATCACCTGGACTGTCTTTCTGTTAAAATATTTTTCAAACTGTTTTCTTCACAAGCGTGCTCCTTATTGTGTGTGTGCATGGACCCACAAGCAGTCAGATCTGCTAGCAAACTTCAAGACAGACAGTTAGGACAACAGGTCTTGGGGCCTGATTTTGCAGAGACAGAGAGCCTGGGAGACAGGTACTACACATGCATGTGAAATAGGGTTTTCCCTGAGCACTGATCTTTAGAAACAGGATACAGCTATTCACATCACCCATGTTAATATGGGATGCTTCGAAAAGCATACTCCCATTTGTGCTAAACTATTTCTGTCTGGCCAGTGCTTGCCTATCACAATTTGCTATGCTGCTTTGCTACAGGCAGGACCTGGAGTCAGAGACAACAAGCAGCCTCTCCTCTCCACTGGCCCAGTAAGAAGGCTGTAGCCAAAGGTGTAAACCTGACCCCCACCAAGTGGGCAGCAGCAACCATGATACTCCTTCTTAGTATACATGTAAAGAAACAGAGGTCTGACAAGAGGAAGGCTTTACTGCTGCCAGTAAGTTACATGGACCATATTATTTTTAGAACAGCTCTGTAAAGAATGCAGAGCAAACCCTATCCCTCAGTCACAGGCAGCTGGAGTGTAACTAACACCTCGAGCCACCAGGGAAAGCTGGAAAAGCAACAGACAGCTGCCCTGGCTGCCTGTGCCCACCCCCAAGGCAGCATAAAGGCTGAGAAGTGATGCTGGCTGGGGCAGCACTAGCAAGCTGCCAGCTGCCTGTTAGTCAATAAGCAAGAATATAATGGGCAGTAGAACACGGGCCCAAAACAAAGGCTCAATTCCCTCTGCATCCTGCAGTGTCCCTCATCTAATTCAAGCACATCTCAAGTGTTCATTCCTTTCCAGTAAGCTCCCAGATGAGCCAATGAAAAATGTTAAAAGACTTCACATACTCCTTCTTTTGAGGATCTTCCCAGTGGTCAAGTAAAATCTTAAGAACTACAGTATGGCATTAGCTTTCTCCACCAGATGGAAAAAAAAACCCAACTGGTCCATTGGCAAAGCCTGTCAAAAAGCTGGCAGCCCTCCTAGCACTAGTTTGCTTTGAGAATCTCTGCAGCTCATCCTCTCTCTCCAGTAGCAGAGACGAAAGCTTCAAGCATCTAAAATACCACAATGCTTCACTTTCCCATACACAGAAACTCAGAGGTGTGATAGAAAAGGGAAAGCTGGTGCTTATCTTTTACTGCCTCAGCAAGTTTCTTTCTAGTCATGACAGCAGCTTAAGGAAAAACAAAATAAAAACCCCAAAAAAAACCCCAGACTCAATCTTAGACACAAAAGTCTGCTTTCTTGGAGGTCTTCAAGACCCTCCTGGACATGTTCCTATGCCACCTGACCTAGGTGAACCTGCTTGTGCAGTGGGGTTGGACTAGATGATCTCTAAAGGTCCCTTCCAACCCTACCATTCTATGATTCTAAGCATCACAGAATCCAAGCATCCAAACTACTCACATTTTCTCTCTGAGAATCCTGCACTGTTTCCTTGAAGAAATATAATTCCATAATTTCATTAACTAGCTGCAGATGAAAAGTTATGTGAGAAACTAAGATTCCGGCTAGGAGCAAAGAGATAAACAGAGAGCAGATCCAGCATTCCAATTCATGTATTTCTGGATTCAGCTCCTTCCTTAACACCTGATAGCACTAGCATTGATCAAGAGCACTAAAATTCAGCTCTAACATCCAGCCATCTAAGGCTCCCTGAACAATGGCAAATCACCTATCCAAATGACAGTAAGGTCGCTCATATGAAAGAGAGAAGCAATGAATGGCACTGTGGCTGCCTACATTCATATTCTGAACTTCCAGCAATGGTATACAAGGAAGAACAGCAAGACTGAGCACCGAACTCAGATATACCCACAGGCACAGCACATATTGCCTCAAATACTGCTCGAGTGCTGCACCTGACCCAATACTCAGGTCCACATGGCACATGACCATCCTATCTTAGACTGCATACCACATTAAGGAAGCTATGATGCATCTTTCATCTATTTTGCCTGACCATGGAAAATGCCTGATAGGAAAACAAGAATTAATCAAGACAGCAATCCCTGTACACACAGATACACTTGTATACAAGAGATTGGTCTCTAGGGATGAGGCAAAAATGAACCTTTCACTCTCAGCAGTGACACTGAAGTGGGGGCACAACATGGAAAGTGCTCCAGCAGCTGAGCTTGGAAAAAAAAAGAAGTTAGTAATACATGAAGTACAGAGCTGACAAACACAAGGTAATTTATTTCTCAAGTGGGGTACTTGATAGCTAGCAAGAACCCAAACATCACTTTTCAGCCATCCCAGAAATCACTCCCAAGATTTTAGTCTGCAAGGAAAAACCACAACCCCTACATCTATCTTTCACCCAGGACTGAGCAAGTCAGCACTTGGGCACGTATCCAGTCAACAGACTGAACACAAGTAGGACTGCAAAAATGGTACAAGAGTCTCCTTCTATTCTTGAGCAAGCTTGATTTATCCTCAGGGAAAGGTATTTAAGCAGAAACCAGTACTCTTTCCCCTTGTTCTCCTTGAAGTGCCAGGTTTCACATCTTTGCAAAGTCATGGAACAAACCAACATTTGGCAAGGGCTGCAGCAAAACTGATTATACCCCAAGAAAGAGCCTGCAGAAGAGGAAGCCTAGCAGACTCCAGCCTGCTCAGTTTTTTCCTCTCTTAACCATGATAGACATGCTCATACACATACCTAAAAAGAAACTTGCCTATTCCCCTGTCCACAACGATACAGATTCACTCAACAGCAATAAATGGGTTATTTACCAAGTGTGTTACACAGATGCCATCAAAGTCTATCATAATAAAGTCTTGGCTTATGCAATTACTCGGTGTTTTCCTAGCCAGAAAAGGTATTGAAAGAAATGTGGTCAATAGATGGCCATTAAACACATGACAGACTACAAAACCATTTAAGTCTGTGAATTGTTAAATCTCTCCCACTAACACACATGAGCTTGCCAAGCCCAACACAGTAATATTGAGACAACAATTAAAAAGATTCTGCTGCAGCAGAGCACAAGTTTTCCTGCTATTACATTTGGGCAGCTTTTCCATTTGATCTGTGTAGCTCTCAGTGACATCAGGCAATGAGTTCAAGCTCTTGGTTTCAGGTTTAATACCAGCTAGTGAAAGGAGACTAAAAATGAAATGCAAGTGTGTTGCTGTAACCCGTTTCTATTAAAAAGTTTCTGGGAATGGTTACTATTGCAGAAACAGACTCAGCACAGGTAGGAAAGTAACACAGTTTGTAACACACCAAGAGAACCACACTTGCAACAGACTCACAGCAGCAGCAAGAGAAAGCAGATCGTCACAATCCCCGCAATGCTTAAGGATGGGAGAGAAATGCATGTTACACTGTGCAAGAAAGAGCAGAGTGATACTAAGTGTTCTCTTGCACAAGTTGTTCAGCGAATACAAAATAGGTACCCTATGGGACAAATCACATTTACTCTCTACCCTCCCCATCCCAGACATCTCAACCTAGCAGCAACTTCACGCTTCAGGTGTATCAAATCACAACCAGATGCACTGTCATTAAATGTTCCACAAAGCAACAAACTCTGGGTGAGGTAAGCACTCTCTATCCAGTTAAAACAGGTTCTCAGCTAAAAAATTCACAGCAGCATTTAAATTTAAAAGAGTACTTTGAAATTTCACAGCAATTATGCACTTTGCACTACAGAAGTTCCCCATCTCTAGGAAAAGTTACAATCAATGAACTCAACCCTCTCTTACATGTGAAGTTTAAGCAGGAATAGAATATGGAACAATTCATCTGTAAGGGATGTACAAGGATTATCTGGTCCAATTGCATGGTTACTTCAGGGATGACTAAAAATTAAAGCATAGTATTAAGGCATTGTCCAAATGCCCCTTAAGCACAGACAGGCACGGGGCAGCGACCACCTGTCCAGGAAGCTTGTTCCAGGGTTTCATCACCCTCTCAGTAAAGAAATGCCTCCTCATGTCACGTCTGAACTTCCTCTGATGGATACAGCTTTGAGCCATTTCTATGTGTCCTGTCCCTGCAATTGCAGAGAGAAGAGCTCAGCACCTCCCTCTCCAAATCACCTCCTCAGGAAAGTGCAGTGAGCCATAAGAACCTCCTAAGCTTCCTTCTCACCAAACTAGACAGGCCTAAAATGCTCAGCCACGTCACACAGGACATGCCTTCCAGCCCTGTCACCAGCTTAGTTATCCCCCTCTGGACTTGTCTGAGGACTTCTGCATTCTCCTCAAATGCTGATGCCCAGCAGTGCCCACTGCAGCCCCTGGGAGGCTGCACCAGTGCTGAATCCAGCAGGTCAAGCCCCGATCTTAGCCGCACCAGACGGTCACTGGCCGGTCACACCTCATTCAATGCAGCCCAGGACCCAGTCTGTCCTCTTGGTGCCAGAGCTCCCTGTGGGCTCCTGCTGAATCGCTGCCACCCAGTGCCCCAAGTCCTTTTCTGCAGTGCAGCTCTGCAGCCACTCCTCCCACAGATCAGACTCGTGCTTGGCATCACTTTTCCCTTGTGAAGCAATACATCTTAACGTTATACTAGTCGATACCGTTTCTGCCTAGGCTGCTGTATGACCAAGCAATTCACGGTCCCAAAAACTCGGTTGCGCTGACAGCTGAAACTCCACCCCCCCCGCCCCTGTGCTGACTGGCTCTTACTCGGGCCACTAACCGAGCTCACTAAGCCTGACACGATAGTCATGCTGACCCAGGTCAGCGCAAAGACGGAGCGAGCACCGGGGGTGTGGAGCGCGGCGCCCCGGCGGGGAACCCGCGCCAGGACCCGACACCGGCCGAGCCGCCGCCGGCGAGCAGCCGCCGCAGGGCGGGGCCAGGGCAGAGAGCAGCCTATGGGAGCCGGCGCTGGTGATGTAACCGCTCCCTGCGCCCTGCTATTGGCTGGCGCGCCCGTCCTTCGGGGAAGCGCCCCGCCCCCCGCGGCGCCCCGGCCGGCGCCCGGCCCCGCGCTGGAGCGTGCGAGGGAGGGCGCGAGGGAGCCGCGCCCCGGAGCCGGCGGCGGGCACGGCACGGCACGGCACGGCACGGCACGGCACGGCACGGCACGGCACGGCACGGCACGGCACGGCACGGCACGGCCACTGCAGCCCGCTCTGCCGCCACACCCCCATTTTGTACTCAGCGCCTGCCGCCGAGGCTGGGGGTCGCGTTCCGTTGATGTACGGGAAACACCTGTCCCGCTCACAGGATGGCCCGTGCCCTCCGGTTCACGGGGCTGCTCTCCGCACCACTGCCGTGCGGCCTCAGCTCGCTCTCTCTCTCTCCTAAGAATTCGACGCAGGGAGCCTACGGCTAACAAATTCCTAAAAAGTGCGTTTATTAGGTTTTCAAACGTACACCCAGGAAGGCAACTCAGAGCGAGCAGCGGAGAACGTTAACGCCCAGAGGAAAAAGGGCTGCGCACAAGCCTTACTCTGGGATCACCCGTGCTGTTTGCTCTCCAGATTATCACGTCATGTGGCTTCCAAAGGGCTGTATTTCAGCCTCTCAAAGAAGCGATGGCTGATAAAGAATCGGGATTGCATCACCAGTGAAGAGGGGCCATGGAGTAACGCCTTCCCCCCTGCCCAGGGTATGGGGTAAGAGCCCATCTGCAGGGCTGCACCACCCGTAACAACCAGCACAGCCCAGGCGTCACGCTGACAGCCCTCCACAGGGACACAGCCAGGCAGGGGATGCCTCACACGGGTCTGACAGGATGCTCATGAAGTAAAGATGTTACTCCAGAATACACGTCATGCTGAAACATCAACAGTGGGAAGGTTTACTCCAGGGAACGGATCAATCCGAAAGCTGTGATGTCATACGCCACTCCACAGGCTCGAGTCTAATCAAGCCACCAGTTTCCATGCAAGATTAAGAGATAAACCAGAACGTAACTGCATGATCACCAACAGCGTGTGCTTTTCACACGAGGCCTACACGAGGGCAGCTGCAGACTGTATCAGTCAGACACTGCATCAGCAACTTCCATGGCGAGATGGTACAGCCATGAAGAATGAAGACTAGACAATCAGATGCCTCGAGCATACCCCAGGTCAGCTTTCCGTGACCTTCAACAGCCATTCCTCTACCTGTAAAGCGGAACAAAGCCCGTACATTTAACACAGAGGCAGCAACTGGCCTTCAAACCAACCAGAGCTCTTGTTCTGAGGCCAGGAGACAGGAATTTAGCCCTGCTCAAGTTTTAAGGAACTTCCTGTGTTTGGACTTTCATTTGTCAGCAAATGGCAAAACTGGAGTCCAAGGAAAATACCAGAGTGTGCCATATCTTACTCTTTCTGTAGAGTACAGAAAAGCTTGGAAGGAAATGTATATTTCTGTGCCAAAGTGATCAGCACTAAACAAAAATGGTTTTAAAGACACCACAAACTGATCATCAACTTTGTCTCTCAACATGTGCCAGTTCAGCACAGGTCACAGGAAACAGCCCTTCAGGTTATTGTGAGGAATATATTGCAGAGGACAGAACCAAAGCTTCATACAGACCTTCCCCACTGCAAAACAAACCACGTAGCTTCCCCAGCAAAGGCACATTCTTACCACCGCATGCTTACACAGATTTGGTGTGTGTTAGCAAAACCAACACTGCTTTCAATCAGCAAAAGGTGAAGAACTTTGGGGAATCCTTGACCTTACTTTGTCCTCCAAATTTACATCAGAATAAACAACTCTCTCATCACCACCACAGTTTGAGCTATCTCGCATCTACAATAATGGACAAAGCAGACAAACCTCCACGCTCAGCCCCGATATTGCTCAGAAAAGCCACATCAGCACTTGTGCTGCAGCACTGGAGTGAGCGTTTTCTGTCTTTCAGCAACTACCACAGCCATACAGCTTGCCCAGCCAAAGCAGGTTTCACCGAGCCAATGAGAAACAGAAGTCAGTTTGTGGAGACGGGCTCCAGTAAGATAAAAAGAGCAAAGGAAAGAGTGGAAAAAGCGAGAAGTTCAAAACAACAAGATGTAGCCTACTTGTGTGTGAATGCAGGACAACTCTGATATATACACCAAGAAGCGGATGCAAAGAGGACAAGCTCAGAAACAAGTCTGCACCAACTGTCTATGCTTTATCCTAGTTGAAGACTTCAAAGAAAACCAGACCTAAGGCATACTTCAAACGCTGATGAGATCAACTGTCTGCCTGTCTCTGCAGCAAGTACTGTTCACGCTCCCTAGCCAACACTAAGAATCACCTAGTCATTGCTCTTCGTTATTCCTGGCACAAAAGATGCGTGAAACGAGATGCACACAGGAGTGCTGGAGACCGTCCCTGCTCAGCACGCCAGCGACAGCTGTAGCCCTGACACCCCTCGTACAAAGCAGCCTGCACCACGACGAACACGGCGAGAGAAAAGCAGGCCACACTCCGGCCTCCATGTTCCCAGGGCCAAGGAAAGCCGGCCCCACTGCTCATCAAGAGCCGTCTATCCTCCTGCCAGCCCAGGAGACACTTGCCACTGGAGCCCAGTCTGACTGGGGAAAGAGGACGGACGGCGCAGGACAGGCGGCCCCGCGGGTCCCGTGCCCCTCCTTGGCCCGGTCGCGGCACCCCCGCCCCGCTACCAGCCCGGCCCCAGGAGCCGGCCCCGGCACTCACCTCCTCGCGCCGCTTCTGCCAGCGGCCGCACGGCGACTCCTCGAGGATCTCGGACTCGTCCTCGCTCTCTTCCTCCTCCTCCTCCTCCTCCGGGGGCGCCGCGGAAGTCACGGGCGCAGACACTGAGGTCATTCCCGGGCCAGACGACGCGGACTCCGGCTTCGAGTCGGAGCCGCTGCTCGGCACCTGCTTGGACTCGCCCTCCGACATGCTGCAAGTCGCGCAACCTGCGGGCCAGAAGCACGGGCCGTCAGGCGACGCGACGCGACACGACGCGACGCGCCTACGAGGCCGCGCCGGGCCCAGCGCAGCGGGCCGGACCGAGCCGNGGCCGCCGCGCCGCCGGCCAATCGCCGCCCAGGAGCGTGCCGTCAGCCCCCCGGGAACCGGCCCGCGGGCCGAGCGCCGGCAGAGGGCGCCCGCGAGCCGGGACGGCGTCGCCCCGCGCGACAGCCAATGAGGGCCCGAGCGAGCGGCCGCCGCCACTGACTGACTGACGTGACTGACACTGTCTGAGGCGCCGGCTGGGCGCCCCCCGCCGCCCCGGCCGGAGCGCGCGCCGCGTGTTTGCGGCGGGGCCGGGAGGGGAGGAGGCTCCCGGCTTTCCACCCCCCCCCTCACCGCCGTGAGGCTGCGCCGCCTCCGCCGGGCG
>WBNH01003433.1:34578-56167 GCA_013401255.1 Urocolius indicus | reverse complement strand
TCCGGTCGCGGAGCGCGGCCCGGCTCGGCTCGGCTCGGCTGCCACCGCCACATTCGCCGCCGCGCCGGGGGCCGGGTCCGCCGGCGGGAGGCCGCCGCGGCGCCATGGGCGCCTACCTGTCCCAGCCCAACACGGTGAAGAGCTCCGGGGACGGGGCTGGGCTCGGGCCGCGGCCGCTGCACTTCGGCTTCAGCGCCATGCAGGGCTGGCGCGTCTCCATGGAGGTGAGTGGGGCGCGGGCCCCGGGCGGGGCGGTGGGGGGTTGCGGGGGGTTGTCTCTGCCGCCGGGCGCGGCCTGTCGTGGAACCCCCGGAGCGGCGGCTCCCGCTGCGAGCCCGAGGAGGGGGGGGTTTCTTTCTCCCTCGGCTCTCTCTCCGAGTGCCGCGCCAGGCGGGCGATGCGGAGACCCCGCCGGCGCCCACCGTAGGGACGAGCGCGTGCTCCCTCCCTCCTTCTCTCCCTCCCATGGGAGAGGCCGCCTCTCCCGGTACTACCGTGACCTCGCCGGATTGCCTGTAGGCTGCTGCCTGTCCCGATCCCCGTCGGAGAGCTGTCGACTTGGCGCGGCTTCACCACGCGGTCTCCCTCGGGGACGCTCGCTGCCTGTGGAGCCCGGAGGGAACGGGACACTCGGGTTCAAACGTGGAGGAAACGAGAGCTGAGTGCTTGGGAGGAGGCACTGAATGAAAGCAAACGGAAAGGTTCTTAGGCAGGATTCCTACTTTGCTCTCGGGGTGGAAATGAGGTGTCACTGTGTGTGCTCTCTCCCTGGTTTTATTTCTTTGCTAGGCAGATGTATCGGAGGAATTATCTTTGCTGTGCTCTCGGTCTCCTCTAGCCAGTCCTGGCTTTACTATCTTGTCAGCAAGGCTCATTACTGTGCCAGTGGCTTACCACAAGATAAATCCCTGGCTGAGGAGGGAGGCCAGTGTGCTCCTTGTCACGGGAGGCTGCTGGGGCTGCTGCTTTGTGAAGCAGCTCATGTAGGGCAGTACTGAGCTAAGTGGGCTGCTGCTCTGCCTTGCCAGCAGTTACTTGCTTGTTGAATGTAACACTCCTTGTTATTACTGTTCATTTAGTGGTTTAATTTCCCTTCCAGCAAACAGGCTACATTAGATAAGGATTAACATTGGTCCCTGCAGTTTTCCCCCGGGGTAGGTGTTTGAACATGGCTTTCTTGCTCGTAGCCCTTTGGCTAGTTGGGAGAGGAAGTCCCATTCAGACTGCTGGGATTCATTTTTTGCAAACATGGTTTCACCAGCCATGCCATCAGGTACCTCATTGCTACTGAAATGTTACAGCCATTTACTTACTGGGGACAAAACTCTGCCCAGGTGCTTCCTCCTTTCCACGTACACCGGACATAGGTGAAACGTGGGCTCTAGTTTCTAGGGTAGAAGAGGCAGGAGGATTGGTACTTGTGCTCTCAAGAGTACGTGTGTGTTAGCTGACTGGCTGTGTCTCAGCTGGTGCACCCTGGTGACCTCTGGAGGAGTGAAATGGTGGCACAGAGATGGGACTGGAATGCCGAGGTGAGGTGCAGTAATCTCTGCAAAGTGATTAGCTCGTGTGAGAGAGGCTGAACGCAGGCAGCACCCTGGCATTCTTGGAGCACAGAAGCTGAGTGTTTTAAGGAGGTGAGCTTGGAGGGCAGAGAGTTGCCCATGTTTCTAATACTGGTGGACTAAAGTAGCAGTCTCACAGGTGGGACGTTGGCTTGTAATCTCCCTTATTTGAGGTCTGTTCTTGCTGCTGTTGACCTTTACAGAAACTGGATGAGGCCCAGAGCTTGCAGCTGTGTTTTCTGCACTAGCCAACATACTTGGCTTATCTCCCTGTTGGCAGAGGCAATGCTGAGGCCATTGGTGTAGACATGGTTCAGCTGTGTTATCACAAGAAAGGAGAAGAAGGGCAGGAGTGCTTGTGTTACAAGTTGAACCTGCTGCAGATTGCTTCCAAGTCGGTGGTGGGAGGGAGACGTGTGTTATTGTTTCACATAGAGCTGAGCAGAAGTTCTGTTGTGTTTCCTTGCATTTCAGGTCTATGTGTTCTTCTCTGTGTCTTGTCTTGGTTTGTGTCTTTTACTTTCCTTCACGTTTAATTGTACTTTTGCCCTTCTGTAAGGCTCGGAGAAAGTTGTGAGCAAATGTTTACACTCAAGGCCTTAGTTACGTGTTACCTTAGTGAAGCTGTTGGAAGTGTGTACGAGTGGTAGGACAGAGGCATTTTTGGGTAGCAGGAATTTGCGTGTAAAGGAGTTATCAGATACCTTTAACTTACGTTTTAGGAACCCTCAAGTGAGGTAGGCATACAGGGCTCTGTAGAAATACTACGATTTTTTTTTAAAAAAAGCCACTCCAGTCCAGAGAGTTCACTTTGTAAAGAAGGAAATGTTTGGGGCAGATGAAGGACTCAAAGGATAAGGATACCAAAACAATAACATTGGGTATTATAAGCAAATAAGAAAAGGGAAGAAGTCGAAGATGTCTTTGTCGCTCAGAGAGGAGTGCTCTGGGATACACTGAAGGGTGCAGGAGACACTTGGGAAGGTACTTGGGGCCCCTCTGAGGTCTTTGCTGTCCTGACTGTCTCCAAGAGCAGAGCCCAAGAGCCCCAGTGTGCAGCTTTATTTCACTCCAGGGCTCAGAAAGAAAAAACAAGCCTTTCTTCAAAAAGTGCAAGAATTTGGTTCGAAGTATAGAAATTTCTCAAATTAACTCTGTTTTATAACTTGTTTGCCAGTTGCAACTGAATTTGATGTTTCAGACATACTGTTTTTCAGTACTGCTGTAATAACAACTGAGGCAGCTGGGGGAGGCCTAGAATCCTCCCACCCTTGAGGGGAAGGCTGGAGAGCGAAAAGCTGGCAGCCAGGATCTATGAGCTCTTGCTTGGCCTGAGGAGTATGAGATTGTGGTTACTCAGAGGCCAGTTGCTGCAGTGGCCTTAACAGCCTGGAGGGGAGGAATGGAGACCCCTGACTGGCAGCCTGCCATGGTCAGCCAGGTGCTCTTGGGCTGTTCAAGATGCTGTGGCTGGTGAGCAGCCTGGCTTGTGTAGCCACCAACACTTATGCCTGGAGTAGTGTGGGATGAGCTCTGTGTACAGCATGGAGCTGAACCCTCTCCTACCCACATGTCCTGGCCTGGTCTGCCTGTTCTCTATGCCTCACACATGCAGGGATTGGCATCAAATCATAGAATCATTTCAATTGGAAAAGACTTTTAAACTCCTCAAGTCCAACCCCTCCCCTCACCCTGCCAAGCCCACCACTGACCCATGTCCCTCAGCACCTCAGCTACACGGCTTTGCAATAGCTCCAGGAATGGGGACTCCACCAGCTCCCTGGGCAGCCTGGGACAGGGGCTGACAACCCTCTCAGGGAAAAAGTTCTTCCTCAGCACCAATCTAAAGCTCTCCTGGGGCAACTTGAGGCCATGTCCTCTTGTTCTGTTGTTCATTACTGAGGAGAAGAGACCGCCCCCCACCTCACTACAGCCCCCCTTTCAGGTAGTGGTAGAGAAGGGATCGTGTCTCCCCTCAACCTCCTCTTGTCCAGGCTAAATAACAGACTAATTGTCTGCCTGCCCTCCCTGACTGCAGCACCCTGGTCTGAGGTGAGGACAAGTTTTGGTGAGTGCTCTGCAAATGGAGTAGAGAGACTGTTTTTGCTGCCAATGTTGAGTTTTCTCCCCGTCAGCCTTTGCATTACTTGCTCTAATTAAACTGCTGTTTAGTCACTGGGGACTTATCCCAGTTATTTTGTGGTGGGTTTGCTGCCTCACTAGCTTCTGTAAATGCTCTGAACAGTGAGCATTAAAACGCTGCTTCTTTGTTTATTCTTACTTTCATTTGCTATCTCCAGTGAGCTCTCTGGTTAAATTTCTTCCATTGTAATTCAGGGTAATTTTCTTTTATTTTGAACTGAGATTGTAATTGGCCTGTTGAGACACAGTTTTCATCACAGTGTCAGGAGCCTCATTGCACTAAGCGCTGCATAAACCTAGAACCTCTCCTGTTTTCTGTGGCACTTGATAGGAATTGCATGGCCTTGACTCCAGAGGGCAAGAAGTTCTTATCCGAGGAGTCCTGCAATAAAAAAGTGGAAGAATTCACTGCACTGGCCGTGCAGCAAGTGTAACTGTGTGTATGGAAGTTTTGGGTTATGTCTGGCAATATTGGACACATCCAAGTCTTTGAACCAGCTGTCTTGGGATAAGCACAGTGTTTTGGGGCAACTGTAGCACGTTTAACTTAAAGGTGATGAACCACAGCAAAGAGACTATGTCACATTGTTTAAAGCATCACGTGTTTATTCTTGAACAAATACACCTGAAATGCAGTCAGGCTGTAAGTTTGACTGTCAGTTAGGGCTTGAAGGAGTGTTAGATGGGCTGGACAGGGGGAGAGCTGAAGAGAAAGATTCAGTTCATCCATTAGTTCTGGGCTTTACATTAGTACACCCACGTTCCCTTTACTTACCCATAGGGTTAAAGAGCACCTAGCTGTAAAATGTGGGTGGTGACTTCTTCCGAGTCTGCTGTTCCTGGGAGACCTTGTGGAGAGAAAGGTTGTTCAGTATATATGTATATGTTATTGATCTTTATAATTTGGGAGCATGCACAGCAAAAAGCTGGATGCAGTTTGATATTTAGGCCCAAAATGCCCCCGAGACGCACCTTTATTCTTGGTTGCCCCCAGAGATTCTCAGAGTTTCTGGACGACTGCCAGAACCAAGACATGACTTGCCTTAGGAAGCGACACCTGGGTTTGTCCTTTGGTTTTTGCCCTGTTGACTGGTTAATTGTCCTTTGCTTCACTGCTTAAACGACACTGGAGAGAGCCCGGGCCCTTTGCCGTGTTTGTCAGGTAGCTGTGCCTGAGGCCAGCAGCACCTTCCTGGAGCATCCCATGTGGCAAGAAGAGCGGGAGGAAGCATTTGTCCCAAGGGAAGACTTTCCAGCCCAGTCACTTGTTGCCACTGGATATGGCAATCCTGTGTCCTTGCAAGGCTGCCTGTCACCCTGCTGTTCAAATGGACAACTGCTGCCATCTGTGGCTGTATTTGCCAGGACAAGCAAAGGCGGAACTGCAGCTGATTGAAGACGTGAGGTCAGGGGGCTCCAGGTGTGACCTTCTGGCTGCATCAGTGTATCAAAGTGCCTTTCTTTCAGTTTGTGTGGCTCTTGTTTGTTAAGAACTGGGGAAGAGAGCATCTGTGGGAGGGGCCAGACTCCATAGGTGATCCCGAGCCAGCTGCATCTGTCTGTGGGAGAAGCTGCTGGCATATAGGTCCCAGTATAACTCATGTTTCTGTAGTTAGACAGCCCTCAGCCCTCAGGTACCAATTTGTGCAGTAGAACACAGCTTGCTGCCTCCTGCTCTTTACTGTGAGCTACTACAGTAACACAGCCCTTACAAGAACTGTCAGCAGGGGAATTTGTTTCTGGCCGGTGCCTGGCCATATCTAGGGTAGTTGTGCTGAGGATCTGGAGGGGTTTCCAGTACAGCTGCATGGTGACAAGGCTGGGTCACTGCTCTAGCACAGAGGGCACTGCAGCATTAAAGGTCCATGCTCTCTCTCTTTGAAGACAAGTGCTTGCCAGGTAAGCTTCAGAGAATGAAAGGAGACTTCCTTACTGTTCCTGCTCTCCCTCTGGATCTGAGAATTCCTGTGTCAGTGCTCATACTCCCCCCCTACTCCTTTCTCCCACTTCTCTGGAGGGTCTAGTGCCATCCATGTCATTCTGGACTTCTGTTCTCTCTTTCAGGATGCACACAACTGCATACCCGAGCTGGACAGTGAAACAGCCATGTTCTCAGTCTACGATGGACACGGAGGTAACTGCATCTGCTGTGCTCTCCAGAGTTCTTGAGTTTGGCTCTTCTGGGCCGCTCAGTGGCTGCTGGGGCAAGCATCTGTCTGTCTGTCTGTCCTTAGAAATCCTGATCCTTTCTGGAAAGCATTCTCTTTGATTTGTCATTGTCATCCTCTAAGTGTGGTTTCTAGAGGAAAATTCGTTCCATCTTCTGAAAGGTTTAAGAATGGCTGTTCTCTTGGTGCATAAGCTAGGCAGCACAGTCACAGAAGAGTGACAGTGAGAACAGCTACATGAGATTGGACCAGAGATCTGACACTAGTCAGCGTGTTCTGGTGGTTGCCAGGACTGGTTGTGCAAGGAAAGCATGAAAACACAGAATAGGCAAGTGCTTTCCCTGACATCCTTCCCAGCATCCGTTCCCCACCTAAGGGCTCCCTGGGCTAGAGGTTCCAGGCATTCAGTCCTATAGACACACTCAAAACGTCTTGCTGACCTGACTCTCCATTAGCAGCATTTTAAACCCGGTTGATATGTTTTGTCATTATTTGAATGAGATATTTTATATAGAACTTTTATTATTTGAACAACAGCAACAACAAAAAAGACTTTGATCTAAATCTGCTGCGTGATAATTTCACTGTGGTATCCCCAACGCTTACGAGAAACTGGTGGATCCAGTCACTCCCTTAGCACTTTTCACTTTCCTCATTTCAGACTGCATGAAGAGCCCCATGCTTGTCTCTGGTGAATAGTACAGCTGAATCTGTACTATTTAATAAGAGCAGCCCCCATTTTCTGGCCCTGAGGTCAGCTGGCACGGTCTGGCCACACCAATGCTGTTAAGCTGTCAAGGCATATAGCATGGTGTGGCTGCATCTGAACTGGCTGTACTAGATGCTGAACTGTGTCCAGAAACGATGAGAGTGCTGACTAGCTTATGCCAAAACTGCACCGTGGAGCATTCTGGTACTTCGTAGCGTAGGTGGTGAAATGCCTGAGCCGTGGGGCTCATTAATCTACTGGTGTTGGTCGCAGCCGGGGATTCCAAATGTTCGATGGTACCATAGCTGTGATTTTATTACATTTGTCCTTTGTTTCTTGGATATATTATAGCTCTGCAACATGCTTGTAGGTAGGCTGTCTGCAACTGCCTGTACCCTTCAAGTTACAGACACACTGTGACATAATTTATTGTGACCTAAGTGTTTCCCGCTTTGTCCTCAGTTCCTTTCCTGGCAATTCCTAACAGCGTGTTGGCTGCTTTGGTACAAATAACCCATAAGATTACATTTTTAGAACTCTGTCCTCAGTTTCTTCTGGATCTTTCTTTAAGTGGCAACAGATGTTTTTGAGGCCATAATACGTGCATATGGAGGTTGGTTGTCTTTTTCTCTTTTTCATGCTCTTTGTCAGTGGGGAATTTGATCTGCCAATATAACATAAAAGAGCAAGAACCTGCTGTTAAGTTTTGCAAATGAATTTACTTTTGGTGATCCTGAATGATCCATCTCTTCCCACTGACCTCTTGTCCGGGTTATTTCCTTAGATGTTGAACAACTATCTCAGTGGTTGTCCTCCATTTTGAAAGCTGCTTCTGTCAAACCTCACACCTTTCCCATGGCAGCTTAGTGTGTAAAACGTGTGATGGTTTGCTTGAAAGCTTTTTAAAAATCTCTGTGGAGAGCATCAGCTAAACTGCTTATTTCCTCCTGCTAATTGTCTCTCTGATAAAATGTTGACCATTTTGTGACTCTCTGCGCTATGTGTTTAACCCCTACTCATCCCACCATATACATCTGCTCATTCTGTTTACTACAGTTTGTACTGTTTGCTGTATTCACATACCAGACATGCTGGTCTGTAGTGTTGTGAACCCGGTTTCCACTGCTCTGTGAGGGTTTTTGATTTATTGTTTGGTATAATATGCATATGAATTTATCTGATAATGGAGCAGATTCAAGTGGGAGGTTACATCCTGCAGCTCATAATTTCTCACTTTCCTTTAGAACTGACTTACCTCATTCTGCTAGAAATAAGAGTTTAAGACATTTTTTTTTGTAGTAGTCCTTATTAAAAAGGTCAGCCTGAGGAGACAGCTGACTAGTAGCTCTTAAAAAGATGTAGGCTCAGTCTGAAGCATGTAGATTGCATGTTTTGAAATAATTTTCCTCCCGAACTTCATCTTGGAGCGTGCAGAGATCTGGGAGGAGGAGCAACTGCTGATACCCTGAAGATGACCTTTGAGAGCTTCTGCAGGGGGGTTGGACTAGATGATCTCTGAAGGTCCCTTCCGACCCTGCCATTCTGTGATTTTATGATCATCAGGATGATGGGTTGGTTCTGAAAAACAGAGAAGGTGAAGGAAAAAAGGATGTAGCATTTGAACAACTCTTCAACTTCATGTTATTTCTTGCTGAAACGCAGAAACTGTTTGTAAGCATCTAGCAGATAGGAAGATAAGAACTGTCTGGCAAAAACTGGTCAAGAAGGAATAACGTCAAGTGGATCTGTCCTTCAGTTAACAGGGCTTGTGTTGGATTCCAGAAAGACTGGACACCATGACATTCATTTGGTGTAGGACATGAAGTGATGTATTTTGTGTTGGGGTTTTTTTTCAAATACAATAGGAAATATAGCAGACAGGCATTAGGGAAAGGCATTTAACGAAAATGGCAAAGCACTGTCCTGAGTTTCTAACTCACATTTCAACTTCCCAGTGATGGGATCTCTATAGCTATTCCTAGACAAACGTTATCAAGCAGGATATGGTTAGAGTTTGAACCTGACTGTGAAGAACAGTTTTTGCCCATCCTTATCTTTGTATGATTTTATCAATGCGTTAGTGCTTTAGTTTGGAACAATTTCTCAGGTCTGTCCTATGTTTAAAGAAGGTTTTAGGTTGGGATCCTCTCTAATCTTTATTAGCTGCCAGGACGAAAAATGAATTTAGCTTTTCCTTTACACTGTGCTCATCTGTCAGCCTTAAACTCTCCAGCAAGCTGCCTGCTTCAGACAAGTTAGGAAAAGCTTCAATTATTGTGTTATTTGAGAAAAGATGGGCATTGCTGGGGAGGGCTTCATAATTAACTTTCTGTTTCCCTCATCGGTTTTTCTTTTATGTTTTTCTCCTGTGGACAAAACTTTCGGGTTTTGAAAGGTGCTGCTGGTTCTTTGCCTTCCCCAGTTTTCTCTTGACTTGCCTTGACCTTCCTGCCCCCAAATCTGAGCGCAATGTATGGATACTCTGCACCTCCAGCCTGGAGTTTCTGATCAATCTGTGTTGCTGTCTATGCACACTTTAACCCTTTAACTGTTTCTTTTGTTTTCCTTTTAATAAGTGTCTTCCTTGACATGTAACTCCTCCTTTTCAGAAGTCAACATTACCATAGTGAGGTTTTCTTTTTGCTCCTACTGGGTGTTTACTTTGAACACGACGAGCCCTGTTGTATTTTTTCCCTAGTTTGCCTGCAGAGCAATGGATCGCTCTTCCTCCATTCTCAGTCATTGCGCCGGTTTTGGCTGGAATGGAGTTTATGTTCTTCCCAGTAGCTGGCACAGGGCTCTGGTTTGGATTTGTGCTGAACACTGTTGACAACCTGGGGATGTTGATTATTGCTCAGCGGTGTCTGCACAGCATTGGGGCCTTTTCTGACCCACCAGCGAGTGGGCTGGCGGTGGGGCACGTGAAGTTGGGAGGGCACACAGCCAGGACAGCTGACCCCAACAGACCAAAGAGGTATGCTGCACCAGATGATGCCAAGTCAGCAATAAAACTGAGAGACAGGTTGGCAGGGGGACCGCTGCTCAAGGCTTTCCTGGGTGTTGGTCAGTTGGTGGTGAGCACTTGTTTTTATTTGCCTCATTTGGGGATTATTTCTTTGTTTGTTATTTTCCTGTTCATTTCAATTTTTATTTTATTTCTATCACTATTATTAAACTGCTCTTATCTCAACCCATGAGTTTTCTCACTCTTACCCATCTGTTTCTTTTCCTCCCCCATCCTTTTCAGGGGGGAATAAGGGAGCAGCTGCCTGTTTCTCAGTAACCAGCTGGGGTTAAACCATGACAGTCCTTTTTTTGGCACCCAACATGGGGCCCGAAGGGTTTGAGATAATAACAGATTGACCAGAGCCTATTAGAAGGGATTTATATCTGTTAACAGTTACAGGTCACAATACTGATCCATCTGTTCTCAATATGAGTTTTATCTGATCTACACCATGCTCTTTATGTTTTTTGCTGTACATGTTGCAGGTTGGTGATTAGTGATGTTTTTGCCTGGGAGATTTTGTTATTGAAACACTGACCTTTAGCTTAATCTGGTATTTTGGGTCTGCACCGAGGCCATTGCTGTACTTTGAGTACCATCTCATGAAGACAGTTAACAATTACTCCTCTGAGACAATTTTTTGTATGGAGGAGACACAGAATGGTACCTTCTGGTACCTTTTCTCCCTTGTTACAGTAACTGCTCGGTATTAGGAAGATTCTTGAGTAGTTGAAATACTTCTGTTGGTAATTCTTAGGAACATTGCTTTGGTTTTGTGAAAGGTTAATATGTGATTCATGAATACAACCCAGGCTCTGCAAGATTATGGTCATGGATGGCTGGGCATATGGGAGAACATGGGCAGAAACCTAAAGGACTTCTCACCTCCAGTTGTCTGGAGCTTCACTGCTGAACAACTACAGGGTTCTAATGAAGTTATAGAATGTTTGGGGGGAAAAATAAAGAAAATGCTGTGACTGTTCCAAAGAGGTAGAACTTATCACACTGTTCTGGGTTCTGACCAGCATCTACCAAACACTACTTGACGTTGTACATCACCGTCAGGGAGGAGAGGGAAAACGGACCAACAGACACCATGCCTGAGAAGACACTTCACCAGACACCCCTATAACTCAAAGGAATCAATGAAAGAAGAAGTCAACTGATTTAGTAAGAGACGAAGGAAAGAGAGTCAGAAGCAGCAGCCTGTTCTGCAGCAGAGCAGTCCCAAGAACAGGAGGAGGAAGAGATTGAAGTCATGAGACAGAAACCGCCCCCCCAGTCCCTGTTCCTAAGTGAGCTGTGAGACACGCAAAAAGATTTCAGCCGTCAACTGGGTGAGCTGATTCTCAGCTGGTTACACTGGTGCTTGAATACTGGGGCCAGTAGTCAGGGATCAGAGGATACAGAAACCTGGCAGCTGGGAGCCCATGCTAAAGATGAAGCCGTTGGCAAAAAGATTGGGGGGGGGTCGGAAACAGGAGTCCTCAATCTTTGGCAGCGACTCCTTTCAAGTGTGAAGGACAGGTGTCCCTTCAAGGAAGAACTTGCAAATTCCTGAAGCAAATAGACCACCGTGGAAGGAGGTATCCTGCATCAGAGGGAATTACTCATGTTGGAGGTGGTCTGTAACAACCTGGGTGACAACCAGGCATCTAAAAAAATGGCTGAAATCCAGTGCTTGTGGTCCATGTGGTAAGAGTTTGTACAAAATCCACCGATGTCACGTACCCACAGCTGGCTGTAATGATCTGTACAGAGGCACAAACCATAGATGAACTGACCAGGCAAGTCTGAGTGTATAAAGATCATCTCACTTCCTCCTCACGTACTCAAACCAGGGCCTCGGATATTAAGAGTTAGCCTCTTTCTGTTCAAGAGAAAGGGTACTGGTGGCACACACCACATGCAGCCCTGTGGTTCTTCCTGCATGGCCGTAGAGAGGATGAGAGGAAGTGGGATGGTGAACATATGAGACTGGAAGCCTGGGTAGAGGAACTGCAATGAAAAATAATAGGTGAAAAGCATCTGTCCAGGAAAATCACTGCTCCAGTGTCTGTTGGGCAGAGTTGAAGAGCTAATTGTGCTTTTGACCCTGATGAAGAGACTTTGATTTTTTCCAGTTTTAAAAATCAACCGGGCTGGATGTTCAAAGGGAAGGATCCCCCTCTATGCAGCCTGTAAGTGATGCTATGTGAAGTGAGCGAGCCACACTGATAATGCTACAGGCTTGAATGAGAAACCCTGGCCACCTAGAAATCCTGGAAGTAATCACAGACTGGCCAGAGGGATGAAACTTCAGGGTGTCACCAGAAGAAGTGACATGCTGAAGAGGCCTCTGTGTAATAAATTACCAGAAAACAAAAATCGATATGCCCTCTTCACAGATGGAACCTGTCAACAGCCATCTGAAGATGAGGCAGCAGCATGCCCTAGTGGGCAAGAAGGCCAGTGGCAGCCTGGCTTGTACCAGCAGTGGTGTGGCAGCAGCCCCAGGGCAGTGGCCGTCCCCTGTGCTGGGCCCTGATGAGGCCGCAGCTCGAGNGACAAGAGAAAACAGCCTCAGGTTCTGCCAGTAGAGGTTTAGATTGGAGATTGGAAACAATTTCTTCCTCAAAGGGTTATCCAGCTATGGCCCAGGCTGCCCAGGGAGGTGTTGGATTCCCCATCCCCGGAGCTATTGCGAAGTTGTGTAGCTGTGACTGAGGGACAACTGTGGCTGGTTTAGTTAGTGGCTGGGGTCATGATTGCACTTGAAAGATCTGAAAGGTCTTTTCCAGCCTGAAGAATTCTTGTGATTATTGTGGGAGAACACTGGAGGTTGGAAGCTGCTGTACAAAGTCATCCTACACGACAAGTCACGGAAACTGTTGAAGGACATGGTGAATCAAGTCAGTTTGCAGAGGTGAAAGCTATCCAGCTGGCTTTAGACATTGCTGAAACCACAACAGTCCTCTTGCCTTCCAATCTGCCTTAGCATTCAGCCTCCCTTTCATCGTCTCAGGGTGGGAATTAATACTCTAGGATTAAATTTTTTCTTTTCCTGTTTTGTCATAGTATTCCAAACCACAGGGATTCTGTGATATTTATTGTTAGCTAGTTTATTTGTTATTTGACTCCAAGCTTTTTTCATTTATATTCAAATGATGTGTCTAAATATGGATCATATCTTGGAGTAAGATCTACTTTCAGCCTTGTGAAGATGAGATGGGATGGGTTTGTGCATGTATATGCACTGAAAAAGATTTGATCTAGGAACCAGTATCTCTGGAGGCCCTTTCCTTGCCTAGGTTTCTGCCCTGAAGCTGCTGCCCATCCTTGTCTTTACATGTCACGTTCCAGCCTGTGCTCGTGGAAAGAGAGAACTCGTACTGCAGTAAGATTCCAGATGGATCTCAGGTATTCTGGAGCCAGCCTTGCCTGAAAAAAAAATGACATAAATTGACTTTGTTCCATATTTCATCCAAAAAAAAGACTTTTAAATCTTTTGAATGTGACTGTTTTCAAAACTGAATCAGACAGAGGCTCTGGCAGTGGCATCTATTGCTGCAGAAACGTGCTCCGAGAGATGAACTTTCCCTATGTATGCTTTCACCTTTCTGCATGGTCTTTTTCAGACGTCCTGAAAACCTGTACATGCTCTTTCACAAACAAAAGGAGTCTCTTTTTTAATTTCATAGAAGCATAAAAGTACCCAGTCTGGAGGATGCTCCAGATGCTCCTTCACTGAATTCAGTGCTACACACAACGTGTTGTACTTTAGCCTCCTGAGGACTTTCCTACTGCTGCATCTGTGTCGCATTAAGCAGGAAACGCAGCAGAGGCTTTAGCTGGATGCTGCCCCTCTAGAAAACATTAATCATTTGTGGAGACTTTGAGAGTTTTAAAGTGGGTTTCACACTGGAGAAGTGGGAGGCATGATCCTGGATTTGTTGTTGGTTATGTATGATGGTTATAGCTGAATGATTGTATCCTCTTAAACGTTCAGCCCCAGCAGAGGTCCCCAACACTGAGGACACTCCATGCCTCTGGCTACCAGGGCCTGGTTTTGTATCTTTGCTTCTCTGTCCTGCTTCTTGGGAAACTGTGAAGAAGTGGAAATTGCCTTTGGTGAAGTTTCTTTTTCGCAGCTGTCCTAAAACTGTCAGATCCAGACCTCCAATTGCAGTTTAAAATGCACCTTGGAGTGTGTAGAGCCTTGCCTGGAAGTTAAAAGCAACAGACTCCATTCCTTCCCCTGAGGAGACAGTCCTGCGGTCTTGTCCACCTTGCTGAGGGGAAGAGCCTGTGTGGCAGTTCCTCACGCTCACCTTGCTGTGCTGTGTTGTGCTTCTGCCCTCGTCCTTCTCTCTTGAGCAAGATGGTGTGGTTTCGGTGTGTTTGCACCTTTGGAAAACTCACTGTATTTTATTGCTTTGCAGGTCAGGTTTGTGCTTCAGAGAGCTCTTCCCAGCTTTTTACCATTTTACTGGGAATGTTGTCTTAAATGCTTGTTATAGGCGAGGGCAACCAGGACCGTTTGCTGTAGGTCTGCTTAGGACGCTGTACAGCTCTGAGCACTTAGTTCATTGCTGACAGATGATTTTGAGGTTTTTAGTCACTTCAGATGCCCGGGTGAGCATGAATGTTTCGGGAATATTTTGTCCTGGTGGGTTGTCTGTTGCTTCTCTACACAGCTGTAATAAGAGTGTAAATTTGTGTATGTAGCACAGTAACTGCAGAAGTGAGGGAAACTTTATGACTGTGCTGTAATAGATGAGGCATCATCAAAGAAAAATGACAACTGTCTGTAAAAGGGATGGGAAAGTCTTCTGCTTTGAGATCTGTCTGATCCGTTCCAGGGAGATGCTGTTATTCAACTGGTTTCTCTTCAATAGTTGTTGTCTCTAATTCTGTGCCACAGGCAGATCCTTTGATCCCCAGTAGAACTGGCAGGGAAGGACCTTGATGAAGAGCACCAAGGAGGACTGAGGTGCCTACATCAGCTTTCTGAATTACTCGTCTCTTCGGCCTTACTGCTGATGTTCTCATTCCCACCTCCAGAGGTGGTTCAGCATGGAGAAGAGGAGGCTGAAGGGAGACCTTCTTGCTCTTGGCAGCTCTCTGACAGGAGGTTGTGGCCAGCAGGGATGTTGGTCTGTGCTGCTGAGCCACAAGTGACAGGATAAGAGGAAACAGCCTTGAGTTATGCTGGAGGGGTTTTATATTGGAGATGAGGAACAATTTCTTGCCCAAAGGGCTATCAAGCATTGGAACAGGCTGCCCAGAGCTGTGGTAGAGTCCCCCTCCTCGGAGGGATTCCAAAGCTGAGGGGCTGAGGGACATGAGTTAGTGGTGACTGTGGCAGAGCTGGGTTAATGGTTGGACTTGATCTTAAAGGTCTTTTCCAACCTTTATAATTCTGTGATAGTGCACTGAAAAGAGCCATTAGCATCCACTGGGTAATTACACTGGTTGCACCCAGGCTAAACTGCAGAAAGGCTCCCTGGACACAGCTGGCTCTGGTGTGCTGAGGCACTCGGTGTGCAGGCCAGACCTGGGCTGAAGTTGAGTCTGGCAGTGTCACACAGGCTTTGTCAGTGAGAAGAACCTGGCGAACTTGGTGCTGCAACAGGTCCAGAAGTGCTGAGATGGAGTGTTTTAGTACATCTGTCTGCATGCAGAAGATGAATTCCGTGAGCCAGTTGGGTTTTTCTGGCCACTGTGGCAGTAACGTGCTTTGAGTTACTGACACAGCTTAAAACCCATCAGATCTCCTTGGGACTGCTGTGCAAGCAGCTAGGCCTGAGCTGTGTTTGCTCAGTTGATAGCTGCCTTCTGTGCACCACAGGGACGTGCACCTACTGGATTAGAGGGCTTACTTTGATGGATCATCCTCCACAGACAGAGAACTCCAAAGGAGAATCTGGTTTTTCTAGATGTTTTGGTTAAAACCCTGTAAGTGAGCACCGTTGTGTCCTCTGAGCAAGGGAGATGTGTTACTGCCACAAACAGCTGTGATCACAGAGGGTGGCCTGGCCAGAGTGTGAGCCTGTGAAGAGAGAATTTTAGGAGACTGGCAAAAAGGTCCTTTGTGAAGCCTCATGAGCTTGCAGCAGAAATGTTTGTTGTGATAGCTAGGCTGGAGCTGTATGGGTAGCAGCAAGGGTGTCTTGTGTGGCAAATTCTCTTACAGTAATTTGTCTTGTTACTTTTTTTTTTTTTTTTTTACAAATTAGACTAATTTAATTACAGTCTTATTAGGTAACCACAGTCAGGCCCTTCGGACATTCCCAAATCACTGTTTAATCTGTGTCCCCGTTTCAAATAAATTACTTGTTTCACTGCCAAAGCTTTTCACACTGCAGCTGGCTTCCTGCTTCAGTGGTAACAGAGCAAGATCTTTCTCTGTTGCATTGCTTTGTGCTGTGCTGCCAGGCTGGCAGAAAGCATTTTCCTGCAGGCTGAGCTCTAGCCTCGTGCCCTGCCCGCTCCAGGGGACGTGCTGGGGCCAAAGCTGTCACTGGCTTTCTCAGATCAAGCTGCTGCTTGCTGTGAAGAAAATCCCTTGTCCCTAGCTGTGGTAGAAAGATCGGAACATTGGGTTATCTCTTCCATCTGTTGGGTGATCAGGTGTCCACATGAGTATTAGTAGATCTGTTGGCTGCTTCCAGCACTAGGGATTGCACAAAGCTGCTGCACGTCACCAGAACCTGTTGGACAGGGACCAGGTGCCCTTTGCTCGCTCCCTTCTCCTTTTCTTACCTCGACAGGTAACTGTTACTAGTCCTTTCCTGCCAGAACAGTTAAGCTGATACAAGCAATGCAAGCTTTTACCCACCCTGTTCCTGTCTGACTTTTGGGTAAGGCCAGGGGAGAAGCCTCTGAAAAGCTGCGAGGCACAGCATGACATGGCATGGCTTGATGCATCTCCATTGTACACTCTGGATGATGCAGTTCAGTGCCCCAGAGAGAATAAAAATGAGAAGAGTAAGGGGTCTCACTGCCATCATACTAGATCCAAATTGGACAGTCAGGCATCACAGAATCCCAGGATATTGAGGGTTGGCAGGGCCCTGCAGAGCTCATCCAGCCCAAGCCCCTGCTCAAGCAGCTTCCCCTCCATCAGAGGGCACAGGAATGTGTCCTGGCAGCTTTGGAAACCTCCCGAGAAGGAGCCTCCACACCCTCCCTGGGCAGCCTGGGCCAGGGCTCCCTCACCTCAACACCAAACAAGTTTCTCCTCCTGTGCCAGTGGCACTTGCTGGGTTCCAGCTTGTGCCTGTTACCCCTTGTCCTGGCACTGGCCACCACACAACAAACACTGGCCCCAGCCTCTCCACACCCACCCTTTAGGGATTTCTCATCATTGATGAGGCCCCCCTCAGCCTTCTCTTCTCCAGGCTGAGCAGCCCCAGGTCCTGCAGCCTTTCCTCTTCACTCAGATGTTCCAGTCCCCTCAGCATCTTGGTAGCTCTGCACTGGCCTCTCTGCAGCACTTCCCTGTCTCTTGAGCTGGGGAGCCCAGAACTGGACACAGAACTCCAGATGAGGCCTCATCAAAGCAGAGCAGAGGAGGAGGAGAACCTCCCTTCACCTGCTGCCCACACTCTTTTCCATAACCACCAGGATGCCATTGGCCTTTTTGCCCATGAGAGCATGTTGCTGCTCATGTTTATTTGCTGCCCACCAGCACTCCCAGGTCCCTCTCTGCAGAGCTGTTCTCCAGCAGGTCACCCCCAGCCTGTCCTGCTGCAGGGGGTTGTTCCTCCCCAGGTGCAGGACTCTGCACTTGCCCTTGCTGAACCTCAGGAGGTTCCTCTCTGCCCCACTTTCAGCCTGTCCAGATCTGGCTGAATGGCAGCACAGCCTCTGGTGAATCAGCCAGTCCTCCCAGTTTGGTGCCATCAGGACACTTGCTGCAGATCACTCTGTCCCCACATCCAGGTCATTAATGAAGGTGTTGAACAAGACTGGCCCCAGAACTGATCCCTGTGGAACCCCACTGCCCACAGGCCTTCAACTCGATTCAGTGCTGTTGATCACCACCCTCTGGGCTCTGTTGTTTGGCCAGTTTTTCATCCACCTCCCCATCCACTCATCCAACTCATGCTTCCTGAGCTTAACTATGAGGATGTTATGGGAAATGGTGTCAAAGGCCTTGCTGAAGTCAAGGAAGATGACATCCGCTGCTCTCCTCATCTAGCCAGCCGGTCGTAGTGTCATAGATGGCTATCAGGTTGGTCAGGCAGGATTTGTCCTTGAATCCATGTTGACTCACCCTGATAACCATCTTTTCCTTCATGTGTTTAGAGACGGTATTGAGGATGAGCTGTTGATCCTTTCCAGGAATGTAGGTGAGGCTGACTGACCTGTAGCTTCCCTGGCCCTCCTTCTTGTCCCTTTTGAAGACTAGAGTGAGTGACTGCATGTTTGAAGATAAGCTGGAGGGATTATAGCTGCCCCTATGATAACCAGCAGCCCTATCAGTGGCCTGCTGGGCTTGTTTCGTGTCCTGTAGGTCCTGATTTGGGATTAGATATTCCTGCAGTTTTCCCACTTCTTTTCCCTTCTCAGGCCCCTGAGGCACTCAGTGAGTGCTGTGCTTGTTGGTCAGGCCTTTTTGTGGGAGTTCATTGCCACTGTGTCCAGGTGCTGGCCACATTCTAGGCCTCTCCTGGCCCAGCTCTGCCTGCACAGAGTCCCACGTCCCTGCAGCCAACTGCCCCAGCTGTCCCTGGGGCAGGCTGCTGCCCTCAGTCCCAGTAGCGATGTAGGATGTAGTGGCTGCCAATGTCCTCTGCACGTGCTGATTTATGGCTGTGAATTTACACCCTAATTAAAGCAGCCTAAATAAAAGGATACACAAGACATGCTCCTGGCCTATTGATCCAGGGCAGTCTCATAGAGGGTTTGGATCCATGGGCTGGTTTTCTGCTGTGGTCCAGGACTGTTTTCCGTGGCAGCCATACCTCTGAGCAGTCCCTGCACACGCTCCCCACGGTTCATGGGGTGATCTGGAGGACCCATTGCTGTCATGATTCACCACTCCCTCTGCCTACAGTTTTCTCTTGGAAATTTTGGGTTGGTTTGGCTCTTTGATAAAAATGTTACAGTGTCATCTGGAGCCAGTCTTTCAAGGCTGCATACGAAGACATCTTCACATGTGATTCGTTCCGTTTCATCTCGTGACTGGTCATCGGCAGTTCCTTAGCATGTTCTCCACATTCCTTCTTGAAAGCTTAACTTCTAAAGCAAAGGTGCTGTCTCTCATGCATGTATGTACGTGGGACATGGTGCAGTGGCGGATGTGGAAGTGCTGTGTTAATGGCTGTGATAGTCTTAAAGGTCTTTTCCATCTGAAACAATTCTATGTTATATATAATTCTAATTCCAAGTTATATGTGTTATATATGATATATATCTGCATGTTATATACCTTACCTAAATCTGTTACATCAGCCTGCTTTGTTTTACCAGCTGAAATCCCAGGATCTTAAAGATAAGAGCAGATATTGAGTTGGATTGGGCAGGACCTGCTTCCTTAAGTTCCATGTCAGTGAGCATTAGTTGTCCTTTCAATTCAAGATCCTGTAAGGTCTGGACAGTCCTTTATTTTCCCGTCTGGCCTGTGATTGTCACATCAGTTTGGTGTTCCCTTTTGAGATCTCACTGAAATGCTTTAGTCATTCACATTTTTCTGTTAGATCACTTGTTTTTCTGTCATCTTCCTTTTATTTTGTCTTTCCTCCCACCCTGTGTTTCTGAGAGCACGGTCAGAGCAGAGCTCAGGCTCTTTGTTGTCTAGATCTATAGCACTGAACTTTCTGCAGCACTATTTTAACTTCCAACTGTTTCACAAGGTTTCTGGTCTTTTGTCAATGGTCACTCGATCTCTTCTCTGCAGGCATGTTTTAAAAGTCCCATGTCTGCTATTTCTTTCTTTCTCTCAAATCTCACCACCCCTTTGCTTCCCACAGCGTTCCTTCTGCCTCTCTCTTTGCTAAGCTGAGCTACTTCCCACCCTTTTCATGCTTTCCCCTTGATTGCCCAGCTCCCTTTTCCTTCACAGAGCTGCAGTACTTCTCATCATGCCCAGCTACCTGCACAGCCTCCGTTTGGCTGGGAAAAGGGGAGGGAAGCTGGGACGTGAGAGCAAGGAGGACAGGAGCCGAGTGGCTGTTGCAGCCACTGGACCCCTCAGCTGGAACACTACCTGCCCGTGGTCTGCCCTGCTCTCCTCTCTGTCACCCTTCTGTGGCTGTCATTTAGGTTTTTTCTCATTTTCTAGCTCTTAAGGTTTCTTCCCCGTGACCTGTGAGCCAGGTTCCTACATCGTTCTTCACCTGTCAAAAAAGCTCTGTATTCCCAGACTGATCTCTCACAAGCTACACAATTTTTTTCTGGTCTCCGTTGCTGAGCTGAACTACAGAAATTCACAGTCCTTCACCCTATTTAATCTTCGTCCTCTCTCAGTAGCACCGTCGCGATCACACAAACTCTCTCCCGTGCTCTGTTGCACACTCAGTGTGTTAACTACCAAGCTGCTGGACTGCTTCTGGCTCTTGAAAATCTTCCAGCTGCTGTAGGAGTGGATGCTTGGTTTGAGTTGGTTTGACCATCGATCCAAGTTGTCCTCTGTGCTCTCTGCAGCCTGGTGTTCTAGCCACCGTTCACTCATGTCATGCACACACACACACCCCCTCTGGTACAGAGACGACTGCCCATCAGGACCTTTATCTTCCTGAGAGGCTCATCTCCAGGCTGTGATACTGTGTTTTCCTTGGTCTAAAACACACATTATAGTACACAACACTCTTTGTGCTGTTCACCATATGTTGGTATTGATCTGAGAACTTGCATTGACCAAAAGCTTCCCTTTTTCTCTGCTTGTTGTTTGTCCCTGCAATTACATATGGAAAATTAAATTTTCCAGGTAGGATGGGTTTAAAGTCCCTGTCAGGAAGGTTATAGCATTGCCCAGACGTGATGGGTGAGAGCTCATTGAGGTTTGCCAGGAGTCATCAGCAAATCACGCCGTTCTGGAGGTGCAGCTTGCTGGGAGGTGGGAGTGAGGGGGATCCCCAGCAGTCTGTTGCTGCCAGACATTTCCATCTCTGGGTTAATTCTGGTCTGTGTCCCAAGATTTGCCTCAGGATTTCAGTTGCTCAGAATTGTGTTTTGCTTCTGCGAGGACCAGCACCTTTAACAGATTTCTGCTGTCTTTCAGGAGAAGAAGTTGCCCTGTACTGTGCCAAGTATCTTCCTGAGATAATCAAAGACCAGAAGGCCTATAAGGAAGGCAAATTGCAAAAGGTGAGAATCTGTCTCTGCCCTGAAACGAGTAAGCGCCAATGCAGAGGAAAGTCTTTGTTTAGGTACCTAATACTTACATGCAGGGCCTTATCCCTCCAAGGTCCATCTGCCATTTCTTCCATTTTAATTCCCCTTCCTGGTTCTGAGCAGTTTGCACCGTGTGTTTGTACTTTCAATCATAAGTCACCTTCCACTTCCCTGCACTTGTTCTTGCCCCATTTTTGCCCCATTTATTGTATTTTAAACTTTTTCAGACATCTTCCAGTCAAAGGTGTGGGCTGCTGCTTTTAGTGGCTTTGGTGGGTTGTTGTTAGGGAGTGGGGGTAGTTTTGATCCGTGGTGGGAGGTTGGTTCATGTCTTGCTTCCACCAAGCGACCCTTCTGTTTTAACTCTCCCCTGACATCAGGGATCTCGAGGGCTGGTGCTGGCATCTGTGGTGGTGTGGGTGAAGGGAAAGCAGTCCCTCCCCCACTTCCATTCACATCTAGATTGAGGATAGCCTACAAAGTGTGGCAGCAGGCCCAGGGCAGTGGCCATCCCCTGTGCTGGGCCCTGGTGAGGCCGCAGCTCGAGTGCTGTGTTCAGTGTTGGGCCCCTCACTGCCAGAGGGACACTGAGGGGCCGCAGCGTGTCCAGAGCCGGGCAGCGGAGCTGGGGAAGGGGCTGGAGCACAAGTGTGCTGGGGAGGGGCTGAGGGCCCTG
>WBNH01003433.1:24121-34564 GCA_013401255.1 Urocolius indicus | reverse complement strand
AGGGGTTGGAACTGAGGATCTTCAAGGCCTTTCCAACCAAAATGATTCTATGAAAGCAAACTCTAATCAATTTTTGGTTCTTGCTCTGGGCTGAAGCACCCAACTATGGTGCTTTGCTGCTCCCGAGCTGGCTGTGCTCGCTGGCAGCAATGAGCCTGGCTGCCAAGTGCAGCAGCTGTACGCTGAGCTGCTCAGCACAGGGCCTTGGAACACAGCCCTGTCCCTTGTGGGGGACCAGCTCCTGGTTCAGTGTCCCATGGACCACACTGGAGCTGGATCTGCTGTTGCACCACAGGAGGCTGAGCGCAGTGCAGGGGGCTGGGCAGGGGCTGTGTGTTCGGGCCCAGAGCAGGGGATGAGTGGCACAAAGTGGAGTCCAGGGCTAGTAATGACCAGTGTGTAGCCCAGAGATCAATACCGGCTCCAGTCCCATTTAACAGCGTCACTGACGGTCTGGAGGACGGGGCAGAGCTGCCCTCGGCAAGCTTGCAGCCGCCTCCAGCTGGAGGAGCGGCTGTGCCCAGAGGGTTGTGCCAGATACCTGTGGAATGGGGAGGAAGAAGAGGCAGTTGGGTTCTTCCAGTAGTGCCCAATGCCAGAGCCAGAGGCCACAGGCACACGCTGGACCCTAGAAAGTTCCCTCTGAACTTCAGGATGCACTTTTTCAGTGTGAGGGTGACACAGGCACAGGCCCAGGGAGGTGGTAGAGTCTTCCACCCTTGAAGCTCTTCAGAAGTTGTCTGGACATGGTCCTGGGCAACTGGCTCTGGATGTTCCTGCTGGAGCCGAGTGTTAGATCAAGGTGGACCCCAGAGGTCCCTGCCAGCCTCATCCATTCTGTAGTTGTATATGTTGTGCGTTCTGGAAAGGACTTGATTGCACAGCATGACAGAGGGGTCCTGTAAGGAAGATGAAACTGCACACTCTGATGTCTGTGTTCATACTTAGGCCCTGGAAGATGCTTTCTTAGCCATAGATGCCAAGCTTACCACTGAGGAGGTGATTAAAGAGCTCTCTCAGATGGCTGGACGACCCCAAGATGACGAAGATGAGAAGGAGAAAGTTGCTGATGAAGATGATGGTAAGTCAGATGTCACTGAATAGACAGGACTGTAGCTCCAGGACGGAGATTGAGAGTAGTTGGGCCAGGTTTCCTTTAACAGGAGGTTTTCTGTCCAAATTTCCTTGTTGCATTTCAGCTGGAGTTGAACTGCCACCCCTCAGCACTGTTTATTGCCTTAGGCTGGTGCTAGGGGACTTCTGATTGATTTGGTAGCTCAGTCCTGTGAGTAACAAACCGGTTGGTCACAATTTGCCATAGGGCTGTCTCCACAGGGTACAGAGCTCTAGGATGTGTCAGAAGCCTCTGAGCTGGGAATTGGGCAAAGCTGTGAAAAACGGCATCATGTCCAGTGTCCAGCTCCCCGAGGCTGGTGGCAGAGGCCAGCTGCAGATGAGGCTGGAGTAGATTCCTTCAGCAGGTCCTTTCAGTATTCTTTTTGTGGCAAAGCAGGGTGTGTGCTTTTCCACCAGCAAGTGGGTGCCATACCCTGAAGCTTGCTAGAAGATGCATCCCAGGGTAGGACCCTGCGCTGCTCTCAGCTGAGCATCCTGTCAGTAGCCCTGAAGCAGAGTGATACCGTCACTTTCAGTGCTGTTAGTCTGAAAATGCTGGATTTGTTGGCTCTCTTTCTCCAGCTGACAGGGACAAAGTCGTTGGTTGATTGGATGGGGTTTTTTCTTTTTGTCCTGTATTGGGGTTTCTTTTCCTTTGGGGATTAAATAGCAAAGAAAATTATAACCATGAGGCTGTCAACAGGGAAGCAGTGGTCATTGGCTCATAGTTTAGGGAAACTCATCCTTTGTTCTGTCCAGTGTCCCACTTGGGAGATGCTGCACTCACTGCCCAGAGCTGATGTGTCATCTCTGTGTGTGTACATTACAGCTGGTTGGGATCCCTCTGGTGCTTAAGGCCCACAGACCAACTGCTACAACAAAACCATTTTGTTGCTGGTTGCAGTATTAATGAGCAGATCTTCACACGAAAGCAGGCTGTCTGCTTTCCTTGCAGCTTCAGATCAACCTGCACTTGAGAGAAATACAAGGCTCTTAAGCCTCCAGCCTCACATCTGATTTAAGTGCTGTATGCTGTCTACACAGCCAGCAGATAGCGCCGGGCCAGGGGCAGCAGGATGACTCACAGCCTGCCAGCCTTGGCTGTGCTTGGAAGCCTCTGCCCTGCCACTTGCACGTGGCTCACCTGCAGCCTGGAAGCTGTGGGACAGTGCAGGCCTGGCTGCCTGTTCCCACGCCTGCTGAGCATTGTGGTAGCCTGGCTGCGCAGCATCCTCCAGCCAGGGCAGCTCGCTGTGGGAATGTGTCCTGCTTTCTGACCCTCTTTGTCCTCACCCCTTCCCCCTTTCCATTTTTAGTGGATAATGAGGAAGCTGCACTTCTCCACGAAGAAGCCACAATGACCATCGAGGAGCTTCTCACACGTTACGGACAAAACTGCACCAAGAACCTCAAAACCAAGTCTTTATCTCCAGCTGGGGAGAACGCTGCGGAGGGGACAGGCAAGCAGCATGATGGGGAGTCAAATATGAATGGAGAGGCTGACCCAGGGGAGCTTACCGACCACAAGGAGAGGAAGAATGGGAAGCCAGATGAAGAAATCACGGGTATTTCCTCCACCTCAGACAAAGCCAGCGCTGGAGGCAACAGCCCTGCTCTGCAGAAGCCTGAACTAGGCAAAGGTGACGAGGCCGTCACCTCTTCTACTGGGGAGGCCGGGCCCTCCTGCTCCTCCACGGGAAAGCCCCAGCGCACAACCAAATCCAAATTTTTTGAGGACAGTGAGGATGAGTCAGATGAGGTTGAGGAAGAGGAGGAAGACAGTGAGGTAGGAAACAGCACCGGGGCAGAGTGGCCTTCTGGCTGGGCAGAATGCATTGCTTACTGTGGTACCTGAGCTACGGGCCTCTGGCTCGTCCTAGGTGTGTCCTAGGAGCAGGTTTTTCAGGCTGGTACTTTGAGGCCATCTCATGGGAGCGTTGGGGATTGTTTAGATAACCCTGAAGGAAACGTACCCTTATCTGTGCAGCGGCCACAAGGGATAGCCCACGGTCTTGCTGCATGCACCATCCCTTCATTCACCGTGGTAGCTCAAACTAGACATCAGGTGTGGGGGAAAGGCACCAGGTCATCTCACTGGGGCAAAGTTCTCATCTGTCCTCAGGATGGAGGGGCCAGCTGGCTGGGGAGGGCGCTGAGGTGGTCCTGTGTGACTCCTGGGCATACCTCTCGTTTCTTGTAGGAATGCAGTGAAGATGAGGATGGCTACAGCAGTGAAGAGGCAGAGAACGAAGATGATGAAGATGACACTGAAGAAGCAGAGGAGGATGAGGATGAAGAGGAGGAAATGTTGTTACCAGGCATGGAGGGGAAAGAGGAGGTGCACACCTATTCTTGTGTTCTGCAGCGTAGTGTGGAGCCAAGGGCCAGTGAGAGGGATTCAGTGAGGAGCTGTTTCTGTTCAGATGGGGATAAAACATTCCTTTTCTCCTCCTGAATGTGGCTGCCGACAACCTGACCTTAGGCAGAAGGCCAGTGACAGGGCCTGGATCTGGGCAGCAGGCTGAGACCAAAGAGGCTGACCTCCCCTGCTGAACTTGCTGTACTTAGAAACTGCTGGGGGGTGGCGTGGAAGGAGAGGGCAGGACTGCTCTGCTGGCACTGCAGCTCCTGGGCAGAGCATTTCTCTTTGCCAGGCCAAAGCTGTGGCTCCCCAGCCTCTGGCAGCGCTGGCAGATCGTCAGGGACCCCAGAATGACAGGAAAAGGGGACAGAATCCCTGAATGGTGCGGGTTGGCAGGGTCCTGCAGAGCTCATCCAGCCCAGCCCCCTGCTAAAGCAGGTTCCCCTCGATCAAGGGGGCACAGGAACATGTCCAGGCGGGTTTGGAAACCTCAGTTTGGACTACAGCTTCCAAGGTGCCACCCTTCTATCTGTGGAGAGATGTCCTCCTGGGTTTGTGACGGGGCTTCTGCTTGAGGCTGGGCTGGGGCTGGAGTCAACACGTGAGAGCTGTGGTTATTGTAGGACACCTTGAACGCTGGAGAGTCTCGAGCCACTGATGCTTTTTGAGGCAGGAGCAGAGGTGTGGCTTGACCTTGCCTCTGGGTGAACACGTTCCTGCTGTGTTTCACACTGCCCTCAGGCTTTTCTCCGTTGTTCTGGGGGTGCTGATGGGAAGAAGGGGTGAGATGCAGCACCTCGGGTTTTGGGACACTGTGGGGGCTTGTGCTGGTTCCCTTATTGACCCGATATGGAGCAAGAAAAAGGAGTCTCAGCAACATCCTTTGTGTGTTGCAGCCCGGCTCCGACAGCGGGACGACCGCGGTGGTGGCGCTGATCCGGGGCAAGCAGCTGATCGTGGCCAACGCCGGCGACTCGCGCTGCGTCGTCTCGGAGGGCGGCAAAGCCGTCGACATGTCCTACGACCACAAGCCAGAGGACGAGGTGGAGCTGGCCCGGATAAAGAACGCTGGTGGCAAGGTCACCATGGATGGGAGGGTGAATGGTGGCCTCAACCTCTCCAGGGCAATCGGTGAGCAGAGGCAGGGGACGCCCGGCCTGGGTGCTGTGCGCAGCACGTCCCTGCTGCCGGCGCTCGCTGGCCACCGAGTTTAAGGAACAGGTTTTTACTGGGTGGTGGGCAGGACCTCTTGGAGATTTGATGTGGTGAGATTTCAGTCTAATTAGAGCAAATGGCCATGAAACTGACAGTGGAAAGCAACACCTGATGCCCGCCGGGCTTCGGCACAGGACAGAGAGTGTGAGGCCTCCAAGGCTGTTGTGCCAACAACTGGGTTGTAACCACCTCATGTAAACTCTCTCAAAACCAGACTGTTGACTTCTGAGCAGGCTGTTTTCCTCTTAGCAGGCTGTTGAAGAACCTTGGTGTGTTGCTTCCTGGGGACCTAACCTTGTACTGGTTTGAGCTCATTTGCTCCCAAGCCACCCTCGCCTTTTAATTGCACAAACTCCACCTCTCTTGCTGCAGTGCTTTAGGCAGCACGTGGCTGCTGTTTGCCCTCCTCTTTTGGTCTCTTCTGAGCACTGGTGGGGTGATTAGTGGCACGGGAGACTCGGCGTGTCTGTTAGCAGCCAAGCAAGGTTTTGGAGGAGCCAATGGCTACAGTCTGAGCAGATGAGACACTGTGGGAGGCGTTGGGAAAGGGCAGTGAATAACAGAGAAGGTAGTGGGAAATGCAGAGTAGAAGGAAATGACAGCAGCTAAGGAGGTGAGTGGAGAGTACTTATGCAGAAGGAACAAAACCATCAAAGTGATTGTCCTAGGGTAAAGAGATGCATTTAGGATGGAAACTAGGAGTTTGCTTATCTAGGGAGACACTGGCACTTCCACTTATTATTTCTTGATGGCCCTGGAAGTCCTTTCCTAGGATATAATCCCAGATGAGCCTGCTAGTCAGAGCTGAGGGTGAGCTTTGGCTACTGAGAGTTTGGGAAGACCAGAGATGTGGGCATCGGGTCCCTGGACAGTCTGAACTGCTGGAAAATGAACGTATTGTGTTACCCCAGCAAAGGCAGGCTGGGGAGAGCTGAAAATCCTGCCCTGAGACATGGGCTGTCTCATCTCGGGAGCACTGCTGCAGGATCTCGGCCGGTGTTGTCAGGTGCCACAGGCTGTTCACCTGGTGTTGCCCCATGAGGTGGGGACATGACTCTCAGTTTGGGGTGAAGAGATGCTGAGCTGGCAAAGGCATCTCATTCCCCACTGTATTGAAACAGCACGTTGGGCTCGCCCGAGCCGATGCCTTGAACAGATTTCTCTGCCTGATGCACCCGTGGCCTGAGTTGCTCTGGTGTGGGAGCACTGGCTCCCACTCTGCTGGGGTTGCCCTTTAACTTGCAGTTTCTCGGTGTTCAGGGGTAGGCAGCAGTGACAGGCCCCAGCCACAGAAAAGGGACCATCCTCCCTCCTCCCCACTACAGGTGATCACTTCTACAAGCGGAACAAGAACCTGCCTCCAGAAGAACAGATGATCTCTGCCTTGCCTGACATCAAGGTGCTGACAATAAATGACGACCACGACTTCATGGTCATTGCCTGTGATGGAATCTGGTGAGTAGTGAGGGAACAGTTGTGCTTCCTGGGCATCACAACTCTTTCTGTGTCTTTCTGTGGAGCTAGGCCTCAGGGCCCTGGCTGCTAATGCACTGTGGTGTGACTGATCCTCTCACTTGCCCTTCTGACCTCTCCATTCTCTGCAGGAATGTGATGAGCAGCCAGGAAGTGGTGGATTTCATCCAGTCCAAGATCACTCAAAAGGATGAGAATGGAGTCCTTAGGCCACTCTCCTCCATTGTAGAAGAGGTAATGTCCAGAGCTTCCCCCGTCTCTTGAGCCTGGCTTGATGTCTGGCTCTGCCTTCCCTCTCCCTCAGCCTGCCTTTGCTCAGCATGTGGGGTTTCTGGCAGTACGTGGGCTGCAACACCAGCAGGAACAGGAGCAGAGATGCCTCTGAATTGGGACCTGCTTCCTTTGGCACCCTGATGGGCGTTGCTGACCTCCAGGCTGATGCCAAGCCAAAGGAGTTTCTGTCCACTTTCAGAGCAGGAGGGCTGCTGAGGCTTTCTGACCTGTGCTGGGCTGCCGGCAGCCCGCGGTGCTCTGGCCCCGGCAGCCCCCGCTGTCAGAGAGGGCCATGCCTCAGGCTCCCGCCGGGGCTGCCCTGTGCTCTCTGCTGACCTGTCCCATCCCGTCCCGTCCCTCCGCAGCTGCTGGATCAGTGTTTGGCTCCAGACACCTCGGGAGATGGCACTGGCTGTGACAACATGACTTGCATCATCATCAGTTTCAAACCCCGTAACACACACCCGCCCGCCGAGAGCGGGAAGCGGAGGCTGGAGGAGGAGGAGGAGGCGGCGGCGGCCGAGGAGAGCGGCGGCAACAAGAAGAAGGCCAAGCGGGACTAGCGCAGCCTCCAGGGACTCCTGCGCTCACCAGACTCTCGTTTCTTAAACATGCTGAACTCAAGACTCCAAAGTCTTGTCCTTTTTTTAGCCTTAGCAGAGGCCTTGTTTGTCCGTGTCCGGGGCGGGGGGTGGGGGGCGGGTCTGGGCAGCGAGGGCCATGTGGCACCGTCCATCCGTAACCATTCCAAGGAGGGAGCAGCCCCCGGCCGCGGCGCAGGAGCCCCCCTGGGCCGGTGGCGGCCCCGGGAGCACAGAGCCCTGTGGTTAGGAGAAGGATGTCCCCCCCATTGTCTCCATGTGGTTGTTGCCATTTCTGTGCCTGTGAATTTCTGTTGGGAGGGAAGAACTTTTTCACTGTTGAGGTTTTTTTAATCTGCACCCGATTATTTAAGGCCCTTTCTGTTTTTATTTGTGAAACAATCTGGCTGTGGTGCTGCTGCCACACCTCATTCTGTTGTACACTTTCAATCAATACTTTTTTCAAACTAAAAGCCCAGAAAAACATAGCTGTACTTTTGGTCCTTGGTTGTTTCCTGGAGGGTGGGGGGGGTGAGCAAGGTGGGATGGGGAGAACATGTCCCTTGGTGCCTCAAGGCACTGTAGGGGACATCCGCAGATCATGAGAAGCAGCTTCTGCCACTGGTTACAGAGGGTCAGCCCTCACTGCAGTGCCTGGGCCTGCTGCCTCTCCTCACCCTGAGGTGGCTGCACTGAGGACAGCCTGCTGGACACAGCAACACGTTGTGTCTGCTGAAGAGCTGGGGGTAACAATCATCCACCTGAGCTTACCTGCCCGCAGCCATGCAGCACCCAACCGAGCTGGACACTGTCCTCAGACACAGGAGGCAGCTCCAGTGTCTGAGTGTGTCCAGACCTGCACTGGTTTGGTCCCTGGATCATCCAGGCTCTGCCTAGGGTTGGGAGAACCACAGTCACCTACAGGTGCTGCAGTCAGACGCTGCTCAGGCTGTTTCTGCACTTCGAAACTTTCTGGATGAGCTGCAGCTGCCTTAAAATGGTGCTATGAAAGTAAAGCTCCCAAGGAGAAGATTTTGGTTTTTTTCCTTTGCAACAGTCAAGTTTCTTCTCAGGGCATCTTTTATTGCTGCCAGATGGGTTTGTGTCAGCATCACTCGGGCTATGGGGCAACTCGGTACCTGATGCTTCCTCCCTGCTGTGATTGTGCTGGCCAAGTTCTCCCAACTCCAGCACAAAAGGATTGAATTGTCACAGGAATGAGGAGAATTACTTTCTCCCCTCCTAAAGCAGCTGTTATTTCTGAAGTCCTCCTAGTTTCCACACCTCCTTTTTGGAACAATGACAGCAGCAATGCTGTAGAGTCTCATGCAGGAGGGTAAATCCCAGTCCTGGGCAGTGCCCGGAGCTGCAGGGGCCTGGGAGGTTGAGCCAAGAGGCACCTTCACTCGGTGGGGTTAAAAAGTGTTTGTCTGCGCTGTCCTGTGCGTGCTGTTGTGCTCCTGCTGCAAAGCATCAGTCTTGAGAGCATTTGCTTTAAGCTTTCTTCCTGGTCATGAAGAACCTCCTGGTCAAGTTTTTGATGCAGGAGTCAGTACCAGCCAGGGCCAGCCCTGCACAGGATGTGGGTGGCAGGGAGGGCCCATGGTCCCAGTGCCACCAGTGGATGCAGTCACGCACACCCAGGAAGCCTCACCGCTGCTGCCTGCTCCAGCTGGGAGAAGCCACAGAGTTTTCTCTCCTGCTTTGGAGTGGTGCCTATCACAACAAGGATGCAGGTAGGCCTCCACACTCTGTCCTGCAGCACCCCACAGTCTCGGGCCCTTGGGATGCTGCTGGAGCGGCCAGTGGCAGATACACAGGTACCATCGGCAGAGTGAGACCTGGCACAGCGTACGGCCCCTTCCCCAGGGCTGTTCTGGGCCACAGCTCCAGCTGTCCCACACCACACACAAGGGCTGTCTGGCTGGAAGCCACGTGCTGCTCCCAGGATGGGAACCGTGGGCGCGCGGGACCCATCCCAGGCCCCGCTGGTGCCACACACCGCACCGGGCACTGGCTGAGGCTATGCGGCACCACACTAGCCTCTCAGCCGTGTGCCTGCAGTGCTGGGTGCTGGGGTGTTTGCTCAGGGCAACATCCCCCGCTTCGTGCTGCTCCCTGGCCCTGTGTGGGGCTGAGCCTGCCCTCCGCGCCTGCCCGCTCGGGGCGTTGCACCTTGGCTGGGACCCACTGCCAGGGTGGTGGGCTCTGCCGCAGGAGGTGAGGGGATCCTCGTGCGGATCCTTGTGTCAGTGGCAGGGGGGAGCTCAGGCAGGAGCTCTGCAGCTGGAGTGTCCCCACACTGCTGCACAGTCCTCCTCACCCCGCAGAGATGCCCACAACACCACCCCTGCTCACTGGTGCCTCCCAGGGAGGCCCCAGACTCTGCCCTGACAGCTCACAGCACAGGCTCTGCTCCCGGGCAGGACGTGGTTATGCCTCCATTGACACCTCCAGCTCCACGTCGATGCCTTCCCTGCAAATAAATGCAGAACCTGAGAGCAGCAGCCTAAACGGGTACATCACCGTGTCCCTGCCCTGCCCCGTACAGTGCTCACGGGCCCACTGAGGAAACAGAAAGCCCAATCCTAAGCTCCAGACACCACCTGGGCCCCAGCCTGAGCTGCTGACAGCGGGCTCCAGGCCCCCAGCCCTGCCAGACCCAGCAGCACAGGTGTTCTCCTCACCCCTATGAGCTCTACAGCCCAGACAGCCCCAAACCTGGCTGCAGCTCTCAGCAGAGCCTCGCTGCCCCCCATTCGAGCTCCACAGCTCCTGCCAGGGCCCCCAGCCCAGCCCAGGGACAGCTCCTGTAGCCACCCCTCAGCTACTGGCAGCCCCCCAGCCCTCCACTGACCTCTGGAAGTGCAGGTCAGCGATCTCCTGCGGGCAGAGCCAGCAGAAGAGGCAGCTGCAGAGCGTGCAGCTCCTGTGGTTGCAGCTCCCATCGTTGATCTTCGTGATGAAAGCACTGCAAGGGGGGACAGACGCTGATGGTCTCAGCCTCAGCCGGCAGGAGGAATGATGAGGCGGGGAGGGGGGAGTGAGAAAGGACGGGATGGGTTCATCCTCCCAGCCGCCCATCCCAGGCCTGCAGCCCATCCCCACGGCTGTCAGGGTTGAGGAGAGGCTCTCCACGCTCCCAGCTGGACTGACGTGGGGGCTACACACCTCCCCACGCAGAGGTCAGCCATGGGGGGGGGAAACCGCAGCGCGCTGGCTCCGGCAGCCTCACAGGCAGGAGAGCACAGAGGCTGTGACCGTGCGGCACGGCCGCGCCGAACCCCCGTTCCCAGCCTGGGCCAGGGTCTCACCACGGGCCGAGTCCTCCGGGCCGGCGCACGGGAGCGCAACTCGTGTCCCGCTGGCGACGCGGGCACAGGACTCACCGAGCGCGGCTCCGGGGGGCCGGCGGGGCAGCGG
>WBNH01003433.1:11796-23694 GCA_013401255.1 Urocolius indicus | reverse complement strand
CAGAGCCACCCGCAGCCGGTGAAGGGTGAGTGCGCGGCGGGGCCGGGGCGCGGCGGCGGCGGCGGCGGCCCGGCCGTGACCCGCGGCGCTCGGTGTGTTGCAGCGGACGCCGAGGACGGCCCCGAGGAGACGGCGGGAGCGGCTCTGGTGCTGTCCGACCACCTGCTGCTGTGCCGCGGCCTGGCCTTCGACAAGGGACCCCCAGGTGCGTGCGGCCGGCGGGGACGGGCCGTCCCGGGCGCGCCGGGCCGGGGCACGGCCGCTACCGGCCTCCGCGCTNGGCGGGGCGAGGCCCCGGCCCCGCGCCCGCGCCGCTGAGCTGCGCCGGTTCCGCACCGACGCCCCCCGGTTAATCCCGCCCCGGCCGCTCGGGCCCCGCCGCACGCTGCAGCCACCCTCGGCTTCGTCCCCGGGAGCGCCGCCCGTGCGGCCGGGGCACGGCCTCATCCCCGCGGGGTCCCGGCCCCCCGCCGCCGCTGGGGCTGTGCGTGTCCCGCAGCCCCCGCCTCCCGCCGCTCGCCCGCCGCGGGGGTGCCACGGCCCCTCGGTGCGGCCGGCGGGCGCCTGCCCTGCCGGGGCCGCTCCGGGCAGCGCGAGGAGTGAGCGCTGCTCCCGCTCCGTTAAGGTGCCTCATAGGGACTGGTGGGAGCGTCACCCGCTGCCCTCGGTGAGCACCGATCAACGTGGGCACACGCTCGGTGATGGAGAGGAGGGACGCGCGGCCCGCCTGCAGCTCCGACCGCTGACTCTGCGTGAGGGGCTGTGCACCAGCCCCCGTGCCCAGCAGCCACGCCAGGCCATGCCGGGCCAGGCCATGCCGGCAGCTCTCGTGCAGAGGCACGCTCCCAGCTGCCTGGCAGATGGGCTTCTGCTCCGGGGGCTGTGCTTTCCCCACAGCCCTGCGCTGGGACAGAGCCTCTGGGTGCTGCAAGCGCTGAAAGCTGCTCTCTGCAGCAGGCCCCGACTCCTCAGAAACACCTTCCTGCTCTCAGTCGCTCGCCCCAGGAGGGAGCGGGACCAGGCACGTCAGGGCTCACTGAGAGCGTCAGGAGAGCCGTGGCCGGCTGCATCCTCATCCTCGCCCTGTGGGCCGTGTCCCAGCCGGGCAGCACTGACCGTGCACAGGGAACGGTGCTCCAGGGGCACTGCTGGCCTGCGGGCCTGAGCTAAGCAGGATGGGGACCCCCATCAGGATGGGGCTTGAGGCAGGGCCAAGGGTTCCCCAGCCAGGCTCTCGCAGGATGCCCTGGTCTGTGCTTGGCCAAAGACCAGAGGGGCTGCCCTGTCCTGCAGCGCGGGAGCAGCCTCAGCCCTGCGCCTGCCTGGGGCTCTGGGAGCTGGACCCAGCAAAGGGAATGGCCCAGCCCACTTCCAGGGGTGCTGGTGGGCGGCTGTTGGGTCTCGGGGGCTCCCACACAGGCCACAGGGCTCCAGGTCAGGCACAGCTGGGTTTGGCTTGAGGCTGCATGTTGCTGCAGCAGCCTGGAGGCACAGCTGGGACACGGGGACAGGGCAGTGCTGGGCTCTGCTCCCGTCGTCCCTTCCTGGGGCACAGGCAGCACCACGCGGGCTGCAGGAAGACGGGCCTGTGCTCAGCCAGGAAGCAGAAGTGCCCTCTGGCAGCCTGGCATACACTTCCCCTGAATGCTGTGGCTGTGTGGGGGCTGGAGATCTGCTTTTCTGTGTGATGGAGAGGGGCTGGTGTTGGGGGCCCCATGGTGCTGGCTGTGGGAGCAGGACCAGCAGCTGGGGCTGGAGCAGTGGTGCAGCTGGTGGGACCCAGTGCAAGAGTTAGAGGTGCCCGGTGCTCCTGCCCGGGTCAGGTGTAGAGTTGTCTACACCTCTCCCTCGCTGCTGCCCAACCCCTGCGTCCCCTCTAGCTGCCCGTCCCGGTGTCTGGCTGTGGGTTAATGCCTGGCTCAGCCACCTATGGGGCAGAGGGGACAGGCTTTCCCGAGGTGCCCGGGACGGGTCCTGCAGCAGCGTGTCGGGGCAGGTCATGGCCGTGAGGCTCCCGGCTGCGTGCTGGGCTCCCGCAGGCTGCCAGGGCCGGCGCAGCTGCCTGGTCCCCTCCTTGAGACGGGCCCTCGCGGGACCGGTGGCACAAGCCAGGAAGGGGGGAGGCTGTGCCCAGGCCGGCTGGGCTGACCCTGTCCCATCCCCACGGTCTCCTCAGCAGAAAGCCTGGTGGGGAAGATCGCCATCCCCGCGTACGCGCCCAGCGACGACGACTGCTCCTCCGGCTACCAGCAGCTGAGCGTGGAGAGCGACCCCGAGGAGGGGGGCGAGCCGGGCCCCGCGGCGCTGCCGTGCCGCCAGTGCGGGCTGCAGCTGGCTCCCAGCCTCGGGCAGAGCTGCCTGCAGTGTGCCGGCGTCGACGACGGCCGTAGCCAGCGCATCGTGTACTCCTGCCAGCTCTGCCCCTTCGCCTCCCACTACTCCAGCCACCTCAAGCGCCACATGAAGACACACAACGGGGAGAAGCCTTTCGCCTGCCCGCAGTGCGCCTACGCCTCTGCCCAGCTGGTGAACCTGACCCGGCACCTGCGCACGCACACCGGGGAGAAGCCCTACCGCTGCACGTGCTGCAGCTTCGCCTGCAGCAGCCTGGGCAACCTCAAGCGCCACGAGCGGGTCCACAGCCAGGACAAGCCCTTCCAGTGCGCCGCCTGCGACTATCGCTGCAACCAGAGCCGCAACCTGAAGCGGCACATGCGCAGCCACCGCCTGCCCGAGGGCGAGGGGCCGCACCCGCAGGACAAGGACCCAGGTAACGGGGAGGGACGCGGCGGGGAGTGCTGCCGTGGGGGACCCCCACGGGGCTGGGGAAGGGGCAAGGTGCGCCTCCTGCCACCGGCCGCAGAGCCGATCCGCACCTGCGCCGTGCCACCCGCTCACGGCCCTCTTTGTGCTTGTTCCGCAGAGCCGCTGCTGCCGGAGCTGAGCCTGCACGTGGGCAGCGGCAGCGGCCCCTTCCTGCCCAGCTGCGCACGGCTGCGGGGAGACGAGGCGGCGGCGCTGCCCGAGCTGCTCTTCCCCTTCACGTGCCGCATGTGCGGGCTGGTGCTGGACGACGGGTTCGTGCAGGACGAGGGCCTGGCCGAGCAGGTCTGCGGGCGCTGCAGCCTGGCGGTGCTGGGCACCGAGCCGGGCGCCAGCCCCCGCAAGGGCGCGGAGGACAAAGGCTTCGCCTGCAGCCTCTGCCCCTTCGTCACGCACTACCCCAACCACTTGGCGCGGCACATGAAGACGCACAGCGGGGAGAAGCCGTTCGCCTGCCCGCTCTGCCCCTACGCCTCCGCCCACCTCGACAACCTGAAGCGGCACCAGCGCGTGCACACGGGTGAGAAGCCCTACAAGTGCCAGCTCTGCGACTACGCCTGCGGCAACCTGGCCAACCTCAAGCGTCACGGGCGCATCCACTCGGGCGACAAGCCCTTCCAGTGCAGCCTCTGCAGCTACAGCTGCAACCAGAGCATGAACCTGAAGCGGCACATGCTGCGGCACACGGGCGAGAAGCCCTTCCAGTGCCAGGACTGCTCCTACACCACTGGCCACTGGGACAACTACAAGCGCCACCAGAAGATCCACGGCCACACGGCTGAGAGCTGGGTGAACCCACGCAACGCCAAAGCCCTCTTGGCCCCTCCAGCCGTGGGCACGGCCTTGCCCTGAGACAGCACTTAACCCGGCTGCGGGGACACGGGCCCCGCAGCCGCGGCCCCTGCCCTCCCTGGGGGAGGGACGGGCACCAGACTCCTTGGGGGCTCCAGCAGCCCTGTCCTGCCCGAGCAGGGCACAGCCACAACTGGCGGCTCGGGTGCCAGGCTCGGGTCCCTGCCCCCGGGAACGGTACCTGCCTGTTCCCGCCCGTTGGGGTCTTTCTCTGCCTTCCTCTGCTAGAGTTTGGGGGGAAAAGTGGGGAGGGGGGAGCAGGACTGGTTCCATGGCTGTTGCCATGCCGGTCAGTGTAATTTATATTGTGTATAAAAAGCATTAAACAGTTGGGTTTTGTTATCTGCTATTCTCCCTGGGGGGCCTTGTTCTGCTGCAGGCTGGCAAGGTGCATGTGTGTGGGGAGGGGTGGGATGGGACCTCCCCCCACAACAAGACAGCCCGGTACCAATCAGGATCCATTTTAATCATCATTGCAGAGTGTAAACATCGGTTACTGTCCATTAATGCTCTGGTCGGTCTGAGCAGCAGGAGATAACGTGGTTACAAGCCTTGGTTATGCTGGAGTCTATGAGCGGGTTAGAGACGGGGGCTCTGCGCAGAAGCCCCGGAGACAGTTTACTGCAGCCTGTCTCTGAGCAGGAACCTACACGCTAATTCGGCATTACGGAGCCTGGCGAGGGCCAGCGCTCGCTGCCCCCTGGGCTGCTGCCGCCCTCCTGCGCAGCGGGTGCTGGGCCAGGCCCTCCCCTGGGGAAGGGGCAGCTCTGCCCCCGTGCCGGGCCGGGCTCCCCGACGCCGCTCCAGGGCTTGGCCTGGGCACGCTTCTGGCGTCGGGATGGTGCCGCCCGGGGAAGAAGCCCTCTCCCAGCTGGAGCCAGCAGCAGGAGGAGTTCAGCTGCCCCCACCCCGAAGGCAATGGCGGGCTGGGGGTGAGCTCCCCAGCCCAGGGGAGCGGGGCGGGGGGACGGGGCAGGGAAGGTGGATGTAGCAGGCGAGAGGCACGTTGATTGCAACCTGTCTGCAGGTCGTTACATTCCTCAGAGAAGGCCCCCGGGCTGGTGCTGTCCCAGGAGGAGGGGGCACTACAGATCTTCATCACCAATGCCCTCAAAGGCGTAATTGCCGTGGAAGTCGTTAGCGGCCGCCACGTCGTTAGCAGAGCTGGAGTGGCTGATCCCACGAAGGCTGACGGAGGTGAGCTTGCTCTGCAGGGAGGGCAGATGTTAGGGAGGGCCCCCGCTCCCCCATGCCCAGGCCGAGGGTGCCCACGCACACGACTCACCGACAGTTTGGCCATGGGCTCCCGCGAGGCGTCGGGAGAGTCCTGTGGGGACAAGGCCAGGGGGCAGTGCTGAGGCGGCGGGACAATTCCCCCTCTCCCCACCCACACCAGCTCCCTGCCCCTGGCCACCACTCACCGTCCTGGGACAAGGCCAGGCCACCCTCCCTTCCCTCCCACAGGGAGCGTGGCTCCCAAGCATGGGTCCAGGACTTCTCCTCTCAGGGCTACGGCAGCGAGACACTGCAGCTCTGCCATTCTCTAGGCTTGTCCCAGCCCTGCCGAGGGGACAGGAGCACCTCTGGTGCAGTCTGGTACCTGATGCAGAGAAGCCCACGGTCACACTTGTCTCCCCCTCCCAGGGCCACAGGGTCTCACTCACCAGCAGCGGGGGTGACTTCACAGCTTGCTGGCTGTCCGAGCGCCGCAGGGCCCCGTTCACCCGCCGGCGAAACATCTGCAGGGGAGGAGCTCAGTTCAGCTGCAGGGTCCCCACGGGCAGCTCCAGAGGCTGAGATGGCCCCTGGGGATCCTTCACCTGTCCTCGTCCTGAGGAGAAAAAGCAGGGTCCAGCCTGGACCCCAGGGAGCCACAGGGGCCAAGAAGAGCACATCCAACCCCAGCCCTCACCTTGCGGATGCTGCCTCCGGACTTCTTCACCATCAGCTCATCCACCATGGACTGCAGGCAGATGCTCAGCATGATGGCCTGCAGGTGAGAGGTGTCACAAGGCTCCATGCAGCCCCTGGCCTTCCCCCACACACCACGCCAAGCCCAGACCGACCCTCTCCCTGCTCCCGTCCTTGTCCACCTCTGGCCCAGCACACAACAGCCCTACCTGTGGACTGGTGATGGTGACCCACTGCAGACGGTCCTTGCTCATCAGATACTCAAAAGCCAACTCCAGCTTCACCTCAGACTTCCCTGGGCTGCTCCCCGAGGGACCGTTGCTCATGGGCACCTGCAAGGGCACACGCTGAGGCTGGGAGCCCCCAGAGGGAAAGCAGACAGCGTCCCCGGGCCCTGTGCTTGCAGAGAGCAGCCCCCAGGCGGGTGCTGGACACCTTGCCCAGCTCCCACTGCCCTTCCACCACCACCCTCAGGTTCCCTCAGAGCGGCAGCCCCCATGAGCATATCCGCACACCGACGACCTCCTCAGCCTCACAGCACGGCTCGGGCCGGGCGGGCTGGAAGCAGCGGCACAGCCAGCACCGTTGCTGGGGGGAGCATGGCCGGGTCCCTCCGTGCCCCACGAGGCAGCGAGTGGCACTCACCGAGGACGTCACTCGCCAGCACCGCATGCGCGTGACCTTGAAGCTGCCTTCCTTGAGCTGCTCGTTGGGCAGCCGCACTTGGAAGTTGAGCTCGTTGTTGCCGGCGCTGACGACGACGTGGCAGCCCTTCTCGGGGAAGTCGGTGACGCAGGGGTCGAACTTGAGATAGCCGTAGTACTTGAGGGTCTGTGCCAGGCGGATGAACTGTGGGCAGAGCCGGGGAGGCTCGGCTCAGCACAGGCACGGCCCGGGCCGGGAATGCACAGAGAGCTCGGTGCCACGCAGCGGCACTGCCAGCCCGGGGCTGGGACTGCTCACTCACAGCCCTGAGCCCTCCCCTACCTCCTTCTTGGAGACTTTTTCCTGCAGGGATTTGAGCTGCCGGTGCTGCTCCTTGTTAACAAGGATCCATCCGTGCTCAATGTCTGACACCGTCTACCAAGAGGCAGAGGCCGGCGCGGTGAGCAGCTGTGCCCAGAGCCCCCTTGACCTCCGCAGCCGTGGCCGAGGGGTGCAGGGCCCCTCCTCCCCACGCCGGGCAGCGCCTGCCCTCACCTGCGCGTACAGCAAGTTCAGCCCCACACGATGCTCCATCACATCGTCGTCATAGGATGAGTCCCAGTAGCTGGAAGGGAACCACACGGGTCAGCCTGTTACCCAGCTCCTAACAGCAACGGGGGAGAACACCCCCCTCCACGCTGGGACAAGGCTCTCTGGTCAGCTCCCCTGGTAGCCCTCAGGCCCTTCTGCTCCTCTCAAGCAGCTGCCAGAGGTGGGAAGGGCTGTGTCTGCAAAACAAGCCCCACAGGGCAGCCCAAATCCCACACTGCCATAGCCGGGGACACCCGAGTGGCTTCCTAGGACCAAAGCACCCCTGGGAAGTGACCGCAGGAGGGGACAGGGTCCCTCTGCACAGCACGGAGCCCCAGACAACACCCCTCTGCTCCAGCAGCCACTGCCTCCCCCGGTCCCGCCGCTCACCTCTTGCGCAGGATGATCCTGAACTCGGGGTTGTGCAGGCTGGTGACAGACACGTACGGCAGCTCGAACTCCTGCAGCTTCCGCACGACTGCAGGGGAGCGGCAGCTCAGCAGCAGCTCGGGGCACCAGCTGGGCTTCCACCAGCCACAGGGCAGCCCACGGAGCCCGCTGGGATCCCACCAGCCAGGGCAGGGCTGTCCAGCCCAGGCACACAGCTCTTGCCTTAGGGACAGGACATGGGACCAACGTCCCATCAGAGGCCACATGGAGCAATTTCTACTTACAGGAGAAAGCTCCGTCCTTGGTCTCTCTCACTAGGAAGAGGCTGAAGTAGCCGACCAGGTCATCTGGCAGATCCAGCTTGGAGGCCACAGCCTGGGAGCAAGAGCAGGAGGTCACCACGTCCCGCAGAGAGGCAGCACTTGGACGTCCTTACCCCAGGGCAGGATCCGGCCCGTGTGCATTCTGGGGCCTCCCATCAGCGGGAAGGCAGCACCTCTGCTGCTCTGAGGGCCAGCACGAGGGAGCAAGCAGACAAACGGGGCCTGGGAGATCACTGCAGCCGTAAAACAGCTAGGGCCCCTCCAACATGAACCTGGGCCCAAAGAGGGGCACAAGCACATGAGCACACCCTTTCCAGCTCCCCCTCTCTTCAGACCCCAGGACAACCCTACACTGGGGGAGGGGACACAGCAGGGAGGGCCAGGGAGTGAGGGAACTCCAGCACGCGTGGGAAACCACAGAACTCAGCAGGAGGAGCTGGTCCTGCCCAGCACAAGAGCTTCGGCACCTCAAGGACGTCCTCTGTCTGATCCGAGGTAAGGATGGTGACCTTGACCCTCTGGCCGTTGGAGAGCAGCACTTCCAGCACCACCTCCTCCGTGGGTATCTGCTGCGTCTCCTGGAGAAAGACACAGCCCTGGCACCGCGGCCCCCTCGCCAACGACCACCCCGGCACCACTCGGACCGTGCCGCAGTCTGAGGGCCCCGGCACGTGCCGCCCAGCCCCAGCACGTGCCACATCCAGCGGCTCCTGCCCCTCACCTGCTGGGCCTTGCGCAGGAAGCTGTTGAAGGTCTCGCTGCCTCCCAGCGTCGGGTCCTGCCGCACTGCGGAGGCAGGGGAAGCCGAGCGAGGAGTCAGGCGGTACGTGGGAAGGGGCTCAGGCCACTGCCTGTCTGCTCTACGCTCCAACCCCTGACAGTTTGCACCTAGACTAAGCACGGGCTGCAGGTGGGGCACATGCACTGGTGGGCACAGGCTCCCCGCAGATGAGGCACCAGCTGGTCTCTGCCTCTGCCAGTGCAGGGAAGGGGAAGGGGCAGGGACAGAGGAGCTGACACCCCATGGACAAAGACAGCTAACACCAGAGCAAGACTGGGAGTATCACCATGGGCCACAGCAAACAGAGCAGCGAAGAGGAGGGGGTTAAGATTCAGGCAGCGCCCCAGTGCTCTAAGTATACCCCAGTGCCCCCTGACCAAGCATGGGGCAGCCAGCCCTCAGCCACAGCACAGGGCAGACCCAGCTTACCAGCCTGCATGTACTTCTCCAGCTGTTCCCGTCGCTGTTCTATCTCTGCTGGGGTGAGTGTGAAGATCTTCTTTGGGGGAAAGGCTGGGACCACGTTTGCACCATACTCTTTCCTTAGCTGGGAAGAAAGCAGAATGCCGCAAGTGCCTCCAGGGTGGCTGCTGTGACCTCCCACCCCAGCTGATTGCCAGGGGCCTGGCAAGGGGAGCAGAGAGCTCGCCAGTGTCCATCATCCAAATGGGCACCCAGCAGCTTGCAAGAACCCATCCAGGGTGTCAGAGCAGGAGAGGAGGACTGGACCCAAGGCCAAGGAACAGAAAACGACCACCCTGGCCAGCCGCACAGGCAGCACCGGGCATCACGTGCTTGCCCACAGCCCAACACCCTGGCAGCTCCCAGAGCAGCCCATGGGACGCAGCGCCCTGCGGCTGCCAGGGCTCGGGGAGGGGGCAGCTGCCTACCTGCTCGTGCAGCCCCAGGAGCTGGCTGTAGCGCACGCGGCAGTGCAGCACCCCATTCACGTGGATGTTGTATGCCTGTGGGGAGAGACGCCCGTCAGATGCCGGCATCCCGCCTGCGATGCAGCCCAGGAAGAGGTGATGCTCCCGGGGATCCCGCTGAGGAGCACCCCCAGCCCTCCCCTCCGCTCAGCAGAGCTCAGCCTCTGCCCTGGGAAGCCTCGGGACCCACCTGGCACGCTCACATGCCCCAGGCCAGGCTGGGCAGCCCTCCAGGAGCTGAGTTTGCCCTGCAGGCACTAGTCCCAGCCCAGAGGCACAGACCCCAGCAGCATGCTGCCCATGGCCCCCACTCCCTCCAGGCGCTGCCCAGGAGCACACGGCTCTGCAGCACTTCCCTTGAGGGGCCGGGGCCATCTCCAGCTCTCAAGGACAGCAGCCCCAAGGCCCTGGAGAGAGGAGAGCTCACACACTCCAAGGCTGCCCATGGAGGTCAACAAGCAGCCCCATGCAGGCACAGCCAGGACCAAGAGAGGCTGGTGTCCATCAGGGGCTACACGTCAACAAGTGAGGACAGGTCAAACACTGACAGGTAAGCCAGGTTTCTGCGTGCTGTTCCTCCGAAGACATGTCAGCATTGGTGCAGATATGATCAAGACTGCTCAGGAAGCACAAGCTCATCCAAGAGATGTGTCTGACGGACACCAGGAAGGGGTAATCCTGCAGCAGCCCAGCCACAGGGAGAGCACAGAGACACACCGCAGCTCCGTGGACACAGGTGTCAGTGGGCAAGGACACCTCTCGCCACAGGCAGTAGGCAGCGTCTGTTCTCCCTTCCGCAGGCCCCACAACACGTTTGGATGGGCAAGCACAGCAACGCGTCTGCCAGCACATCAACCTGGGCTGTGCTCAGGCCAGTGTAGCATGAACCCAGCATCCAGGCCAGGCCCCAAAGCTGTGGGCCTGGGCTCACACCACTGCCTCCTGGGGCTCAGGGCCACAGCCACTATCCTTCCTCACACTCTGCCCACCTGCCCTGGCACAACCACCACCTGCCCCAGCACGACTGCAGTATCAGCTGTCTGCAAGCATAAGGGTTGTTGCAGCGAGCCCAGCAGCACGTGCCCCCCAGGCCAGGGGAGAGGCTGGAACCCCGCTGGGACAGCTCTGCCCCTGCCAACACCAGCCCAGCTGGGGCTCACCCGACCTACAGCTTGGAGAGAGTCCTGGGGGCAAGGCCCTGAAGTGGGGGATCCCCCGGATCCCTGGCTGCCCTGCACTCCTGGCCCAGCTGAACGTAGCTACAGCCGCACAGCACACGTGGCCCAAAAACTCCATATTCCAGTGCCCAGACACCTCGCCACAGGCAGCGTCCTGCCAGGGCACAGAACAGTGTTTGGGAGGGCTGCGCTGTAGGGGCTGGAGATGTGCCTTCAGACAGTGGCTGCAGCTCAAGGCACGCACTTCTCATGGCTGTTGGGCTTGCTGGAAGCCCCAGATGTTCTCCTGTCCCAGGAAGCTCGGGCTGCCTGAGGCCAGCGGAGGCATCCGTTCCAGGCCACAGTGACCCAGAGCCCACGACAGATGCTGGGTGGCCCAGGGGGCACTCACGTCTGCCCTGCGTCACCTCGGGGGCCTGTGCTGGCAGAGCTATCCACAGGCTCACCTGCTCCTGCTGAGCCCCAGGGCCACCAAACAAGCCCCCATCTGATGCTGGGGACGAGAACTTCCCCCGCACAAGGAGCCATCGTGACACCGGAGGGCAAAGTGCAGGGGGAGGCACAAGGACAAACACGCCTGGGGTGCTGCTCCTGGCCTTGTGCAACCGCTGCTGCTCGTGTCCCCTGCACAGCGCCTCGTGCTTCCAAGGGGACCGAGGAGCTCCCCCAAACAGGGACCTTGGGCAAAGGGGTCTCCACGGTGCGGAGGAGACGGCGGGGCCGTGGAACCCAGAGCCGCCCATCCTCACTCTCAGCTGGGAGCAGCACAGGCGCGGGCGCAGCCGTGCGGACCAGGGGGGCTCTGCCGGCCGGGGAGGGGGTGTCGGCACGCGGGGAGCCGGCGTGACGCGGACCCGCAGCAGCGTCCCTCCGGGCGCCCCGGGGACCCGCTGCGGGGGCAGCCGGAGGGCGGTGCGGGCGCGCCGAGCAAAACAGGAAGCCAGGACGGATGGACGGGCCGGGATGAGCCGGGGCCCGGGCACAGGATGCGGCCCCCTGTCCGCCCCCCGTCCGCCGCACACCGAGCCAGCCGCCCCCGGGGCACCGGCCCCGCATCCTCTGAGCGGCGCCCGCGGGGCCGCGCCACGGGGATCCCCCAGCCCGTCCCTCGCAGGCCGGCGGCACGGCTCCGCACACACACACACACACACACACGCAGCGCCCTCAGGCCGCCCGCAGCCCCACGCCACTTACTCGCCATCGATCAGTTTCTGCTTCAGCGCGATCAAGGCCGACACGTATTCGTTGATGCTCTGCAAAGAACAGGCGCGGGTGGGCCACGAGGCTCCGCCGTGAGCTCCCGCGCGCTGCTGCGGGACAAACACGCCTGGCGGAGCGGGGCGGCGGAGAGGGGGAGCGGGGCAGCTGCCCGCGCCCCAGCCCCAGCGCCAGCCCTGGCCCCATCCCCATCCCCATCCTCAGCCCCAGCGCCAGCCCTGGCCCCATCCCCATCCCCAGCCCCCTCCCCCGCCCCC